>JBBPJV010000142.1:0-41111 GCA_038088915.1 Sutorius aff. eximius
CAGTTCCTCCCTTGACTGTGTCTTGTTGCCACACCTAAGGCAACTCCTCTTTGATCTTCACTTGAACCCTAGACCCTACTTGTCATAGGTGGTTTATCAAGAGCTATGCCTGGTCCTATCCAGAACAGTCATAACATATACAGTATATTGAATAGCATTTCCTAAATCTCTATTATCAAAAACTAAAAAAGTGTCCTAGAGGAGGCTATGACAACATTGGAAAGTATTTGTAATGGTGTACCACAAACTTTGAGTGACTCCATGCATTTCCATACAACTGCTAAAGTAGCCTATCAAAGTCAAAAGCAGGATAGGGAGAAAATGTATCATATCATCATTAGATCATTACCTGAAGTCCTGGCATGCTGGTATGTTAAACATATATATGAATATTGTCTGGGCACATAGCTACCCTGGCAATACATATAATGTACCAAAAATGTGAATATGTTTTTCTTTTCTCACTTTTTTCCAGCTTATGCAATTGAGGGCCTTTCAGAACATTGCACAAGTAGTAGATACAGTCTAATATGATCTATATGATTATTACGATATACTCACACTCCCAGGACATATGGCATGCCCAGTGAAAGCAGGGGAAAAGAGGAAAACATATTATTGAAGAGATTTTCAATTATGACATGAGAAGAGAGTAGTGGCCATTTTTAGTCACTTCAGGCTGATTATTAATCACCTTCGGTGTCAGTGTTGATCTGTGCCCGGAAGCCAAGACCCAGGGAAAGCTAGGGGCAAGAAGCAGAGAAGCAGCATGAGTCCATGGAGACATGCTGCAGGGATACACTAGCAACTACTGGCAGAGAAACTAAGCTAGAATGATGAGCGAGTAGTAATATATCACTAATACATCACTGGTAGAAAAATGCAACTAGACTGATCGATGTACCACTTATTTATGCTAATTACCATGAATTCATACATCAAAATCACAGTATGGACTGGCAAAAGTCGATAAGCCTTGGTGGACCCGACCTCGACCCTGAATCCGCAAGCCTACCCTGGCACCAAGTCGCCATTTGAACTGTGACTTTGGCCTCGGGTGATGCTGTGATGAGCGTCGCTCGAGCTGTGTTCGCAGAGCGTCCAAGGGGCGTCCGAGGATCATGGCGTTTAGAGACTTGAATCTCAAACTTGCACACCCTGGGCATTGCGGTCCCTGTGATTTCAGATAAACCCAATCGAGTTTCCTTTGTTCTGTCGTAAGTGGCCCGCCATCACGAGTTCTGTCACAAGGTGTTTGTTCAACCAAGTCGCCATTTGAACTGTGACTTCGGCCTCGGGCGATAATGCGATGAACGTCGCTCGAGCTGTATTCGCAGAGCGTCCAAGGATCATCGCCTTTTTGAGCCGGTCATGGTGGCTTCGACGACACAGGAAGTTGTTCAAGCGTCCGCGCAGCTTGGACACGTAAAGGATTATTCTGCTGTAATCTATTCACCAGCAGACGAAATGTTCACCGTTGGTTGGGCTCTAATAGCAGTCTCAAACATCAACGGCGCGGTCTCAAGCCTGCATTAATGACAGAACCTTTCTACATCCGGCTGGACTCTTCACCGAAACACGTTCCACCATGTGACATGACATGAAAGAGGGGGGTAACGCGATTCAGGTAACATCTCAGTAGGGCGGAGGAAATCAGGGTCGAATCATGCCCCGATGTGCAAAAGCAGAAGCATGTCGGCCAGGAAGCAGGAGGCAGCAAGATGACACAGCACCGGCAAACCAGCCCTCGCGTGAGAGGATCCTCAACTTTGGGACCAGTTGAACTGGAGGACAATCTGCTGCCTGCACCAAGCAGGCTGGTGGCCGCATCGGAGATGATGTGATAGAAGGTGTGATTGACGAGGGGATTGGGAGACAATTGATCACATGAAGTCTAGGAAGGATATGGTTCGCCGTTGAGCTGTCGTAGCCCTGAACAAACGCCTTGTGACAGAACTCGTGATGCGTTGCCACTTACGACAGAACAAGGGAAAATTGATCGGGTTTATCTGAAATCACAGGGACCACAACACCCAGGATGTGCAAGTTCGAGATTCATGTCTCTTAAACCAAACCAGACATCAGGCTTGATCAAGAGACACTCATTCTGATAGAGAATCTCTGTTATGCTAGAGAAAAGGTTTACCAACAGCTCGTAAAAGATTGCTGTCCTCGCCCTCCCCTGGCGAGCGGATAATGTCCCTTGTGAACGATACTCGATCCAAAAAAATTACCATTCGCGGTCACGGCCAAGTTAGGATTTATAAGTACGTACTTAGTTTCGACAGATCGAGTGTCGCTTGTAGGTGTGTTGGTCGACGCAACGGCGGATTTGTCCTGGCGGGACGGTCCACCCCTCTCCATAATGGATCCATCGAGGCGGCGGCCAAGAAGGCAGCGGATTAACGTGAGCATGACAACCATTGATGGGCCAGCGCCACCTTAGGGGGTTAACGAGCGCGCATTCTCGCGTACCTTGTACGTACAGCCTGGCACCCATTTTGCAAAGCAACTGTCAAATCAGTCAACCCAAGGTCAACCGCACGAAGCCATGCGTGCAACGTGTGTGGACATAGCCATTGATCGAGGACTATAACAATAGTGTCGAGGGAACGTGTTGCACGGTTACACGACGCTATGAGTTGGCTCGCGGTTGGCTATTGTGACGACATCGGTTCTTCGCGGTGTTGTTAGCGATGTACTCCACGATCAAATTAATGCCTCCAAACGAGGCTTGAAGCCTGGATCCTCAAAGCTTCATGCCTGCAGGGTTCAGTACGGCTGCCAACCACCCCCCGACGGTTAGGGTATTGGCACTTGCTGGTACGGGCTATAGGTGTCCTGTACAATTCTCGCAACTGGCGGATCCATGTGCTATACCTGTCGCGTTTGAGGGATGGACTGTCTCTGGTGTATACTTACTTATGGGGATGCGTGGTCTGAGTCTTTACGTGGACAAAAGTGTAGCGTGATGGATTATACAGATCTGCTTTGCACTGGTTCCCAACGGGTTCCGGAGGCAATTTCTAAGGAAATGTGATTTGATAAGTGTTGATCCCTACCACCAAGCTGTGTGACTACCCCTCGGAGATAAACATTCTTCTCATAATCATGCTCCGATAGGCATTGTTCTCGGTACTTTGCGCGTCATGTGGACGATATTGACGTCAAGAAAAAGTTCACCTCCCCGAGATGTGACTATTGCGTAACAATTGCCCTGGGTTTGTGGATGCAATCACGATCAGGAGGAATAATTTTGTTCGGAAAGGGACCGATGGTCTATGTTGGGTAAATAAGCGCTTGAGCCTCATGGAGTTCGCTTTTTCCCGAGCTTCTAGTCGGAAATGGAAGACTCAAGTGGAGTGATTGCCGACTGCATTCTATGTTGAATCTATGTCAGAGTGTGCCAACGTGTGCCAAAAGTGAACGTTTAAGCAATGGTCGACAAGCTCTGACTCGGAGTGATGGAACTCACCTCTTCGAGTCGCCGCGAGCGGAGCTGGATGAACCCACTGGATATTGGCCGATTCGTATCACCGCAGCCTTAGCTGCTTGGGAAGTAGCATTGCGGCTGACGCGCCACCACTGCCTGCGATCAACGAAGATCCAAAATGTTGTGAATATGGCAAACATGTCTGCCAACAGCCTACGAACCGGAAGCTGAGAGGAGTCTAGCGACATTGCCGGGTTGCGTCCATTCCGGCCCTCTACCTGCAGGACGCATCACATACATTGATCCTCAGTATCTTCATTTGCAGCCTTTTTACGTTTCAGACCCATATACTGCATACGTCCTACACTCCAAGGGCTGGTGGCGCTCTCATTGTCACATCTCCACAGCTTGGGGTTTGACAAACGGATATGAACACCGCGAAAAAAGGGAATCGGGATGACTCCTTGGGTCCTTTCAGGGTAGCAAGATGAACATGACAGAGAGGCCAGTGGTACGTTCAGTTGACATGTCGGGGTTTGCTACGTTCCGGAGATGGTTATCTGGCTGCTCTTATAGAATAAAAGGTGAAATGGTCAACCACAGTAGAACCTCATAACACATGCCAAATCCCCTCCCGAACGGGCGAGGCGTCCTTGGAAATCACCAGAACAATTCTACTGTAGAGGTTGTTCATGGAAATCATTGGTGAGTGCTACTTGGGGGGTTACACCATGGTCTCGTTGTTTACAATGGCCACCACCGTAGCGCTTGTGCACCAAATTGCTCAATGCACGAAGCAACCCCCTGTAATATCATCAGTCTTCGGCCCGCTTCCCAAGGTCTGATACCTAGTGGTGATAGCCATTACTACGCGAGTCTTCTGTGAAGATGACTTTTCCGGAACACGCAAACCCGAGCCTGTTTGCGCGGCGGTTCACGTACAATGTGTTGAGCCATCAGTCTCGTACGGTCTCGTGAATTTCGAGCAATCTGCCCACTATTTGCCAGCCGTTGAAGAGAAGACACTGACTCCGTTTAGGGAGATCCTTGTTCCACACCCCACGGCATGGCCTAAATGCTATTCCTATCCTCCGCCGAGCAAGGATGCTGGCTTGTTCCGACGGCTTCCACCGACTTGCTTACGACATACACCCTGTTCTGCTGGTTCAAAAAAAACGAGTCATTTGGAATATCCACGGGTTGATGGTGTTAGACCACGCGGTGCGGTCGTGGAAGATACGCGTCAACCGGAGAGGGAGGCGGGGATTGCCGATACCAAGGTGGGAGAAGTGATCCCATCTGACTTGAATGGACTTCGAGAATTTACTTCGTGCTTCTCTTGGCAACAGCACAGGGACCTTTCGGTGGCATTGATCACAGAGAACCCGAGCGGGTATAACCGAAATTGGTCGCTATGGGTGTGTTCCTGTTGTATTTGTAGAGTCTCCGTCTCAACACGCCGTGCTTCAAGGACAGGATAGCATTCAATGGCGTTCTGATTGATGAAAAGGAAGTCATATGTCAGTGGGTACACCACGGGGCGCTGTGCAATGTCCCGGTAAAGGGAAAGGACCTCAAGGCACACCTACAACATAGACATGGCGTCAAGTCACATTCGCATGTGTATATGTGTCCCTGGCTCGGATGCTCCAGCTGGCCAATGCACAGGTCGAGCCTTGAAAGACATGTAATGGAGCTACATGTCCCCGTGAAGTGGGCCTGCCCAATGTGTGAGAAGACTTTTACGAGAAAGACAAGCCTGATGGACCATCTCGGACGATGTCCGGGTTACCCACAGCATTCCGCTACTTATAGCAACCATAATTTCAGTAGAATTCCAAACCATACAACCCACCCCATGTTGTAGATAGTCGTACGGCACCGCCAAGATGGGCTACCCTCTTGGAGATATATCATATATGTATGCGTTTCTTGGGGGGAAAAGATAGGCTAGGGTAAATGGGATCAGTCGCATAAGCGTGTCATAGCCTCGAAGGAGGCCAGTACCATCGTATTTTGGGGTGATCATGGCCCTCGGACCTTCTGTGAATTGGCGTGTGATGCATATATACATCGCGGGAATTGAATCCTTGACAAGTTCAGGGGCAGGAAGGGTAGAACAATTCTATTTATTCAAGTGTATGTTCGCCAGCCTGAGCCAGTGGCCAAATTGTTCATGTTTGGATGTCCAAGGCGACCACGTGACTATGCTCGGCAATTCCCCTCAGCCCGATGAGTTCGGAATGCTGGTCGTTTCATCCACGAAGAGGGCTGTACGCACAAAGGGAACGAGGAGACCCTCGTTCTGGCGAGACACCACTCTGCCGTGATGAGTTGTTTATCTGCCTACAAATGACCAGAATATCACAGCCCACGATAAGTCAACTCGCGCGATAGGCATTCACGTTTCTGAAAACCTTCACGAGGATATCGAGGCAGAAAGTGGCACTAGCGATCAACAGGCGGGTCATGAAATGGATCAGCCTCTGGGAGTATTTCCGCCGTGTAGGGCTGAGGTGGACAGGGACACTATTTATCTGGGGCATTGTGACTCTAAATTCCAGGGAATAGTGGAATACCGGCCCGACGTATTGGGCGCTGTGCGAAAAGAGTGAAATTCACATGTGCTCTTTGCTTCTACTTGCATGAGACGATTACCTGTGCGGAGCATCATCGATCATCATCTCTCAAGTGTCGCTTCGCTTCCTCCGTACTATACAAAGCATGGTCATCCACAAATTCAGTTTGCTGACCATAGGATGTTCTGGGATTGCAAGACGACAATAACTGTCCCCCCTTGTTCTTTGTCGGATGGGCCGTCGTGATGGTGTCGTTCTAGTCCAGGCAAGCTGCACGCAAGACATTGTAAAATGAACGTTCGAAGGAGTCTACCGATGCCGAGTCGGACTCCTTCCCGTGTAACAACCCATCCGTATCACTCCGTAGCCATACACGCGAAGAGACGAGCAGGAGCAGGCAGCGCGGCAGCTTCACCGTTGGCAGAACATCCTGGAGGTGTTCTGCAACAGGGTAGAAGATGTCAACGCAAAGTGACAATTCATCGTAATATTCAGAACGTACATGATTGACACGATTTAAAGATCAATGGAAAATCCTATCAAATCCTGATGAGGCGTTAATTCAAGCACTCCAAGACAGTCTACCCCTTCAGTTTTGCTCCCTAGGCCCGGAGGAGTTCCATTCTGTGTCGCCTACAGATCCGGTGGGACTTCATTGACTATTTGCTTTATAAAACTGCACGCGTCGGACCGAATCGTTGGCTTCAACCTTGATTGATTGTAACGTACGTTCAGTATGATGGGACGATGATTTGTCGCGTAGCAGTTGTGGCGCGACAAGGCGGCGCGCGCTTACTATTGACTCGGTCAACAAGCGCCCGAAGACAACCACCGTCAGCTACCCCAAGCTCTATTCCATGGCGGGTTCAATACCCACACTGCAGCGGCTTGGTTGAGAGTCCAATGACGAGCCGCTTAGCGGGCCTGTATGAAAATCTGTCCCGCGCAACTTGCGGCGCAAGCTTCGGCTCATCAACCACACTTTCACATATTTCTGAAACGACTCCCAAGGTACGGTGGGGAACCATCATCATCTTCAGAGTATGGTAAATGTTTTTGCGATGATGTTATCCAATTTCCCGGTTTACACAGTTTTGCTTCAAGTTTGCACGAATAAAATCAAGGGGCTCGAAGGCGGGCACGAGCTCCGTGCCCAAAAGAAATCAGCCGGCCAGTGCTTACTGCCGTGTACTAAGGCTGCTTTAGTGGCTTGCATTCTATTCTTTCGGTTCCGATGCTGATACATTTTCAAGAGCCCACGCTGCTAACATTTGATGCTGCGAGCACGGGATTTTCTGGCAGAACGTGCCGCCAAAGTTTGTCGCCATAGATGATGGGCCGGTAGGCATTTCCGAGTCGCGACGTAGTCCAGTGACCCAACTTGAGCAGCAGACCCCGAGAAAATGACGGCCCCATAGGCTCGCGGGGAGTCTTCTAAACCGCCTGAAGCCACTGGACGCGGGGCGGACGCTTGGACAATCCCGTCAAGAGGGGGTAACAGATATTGGGCCAAGCTTACAGGCCAAGGGAATTTGAGGGGGTGATCTGGTGTCGCAGGGACCATGGCAGTGCGCATGAGCTGGAGAATCGTACGCGGTGAATTCGTGATAACGGTAAGAGGCTTAGTCACCCGCCCAGTGCCGCTTGCGAAGAATCGCCTGCTCGGGCCTGGCAAGCCGAAAATGTGCTGAACGAAGGGTATTTACCTCAAAAAGATTTCTAGTCCAGCACGTTGTCCCTTACATTCGCGACCGCATGCACGGTTCCATTCTTGGGCCCCAGTTGAACAGTGACCCGGGTCCATCAACAGATCAACAAATGCCTGAGGGAATAGAGTTTTCATAATTACTCACATATATTGACAGCACACGTGCTACATCTACATGTATTAGGTGACGCATTCAATTGGCGGCGAGATTATTTGGCGCTGTCGCTTGGCTTATGGGCGCACATCACCTCCGTTGGTATATGGGCGCGTCACTTTCATGTTCTGGACAGCATGTCACCGCACGTGCAGAACTAGGAAAAGAGGCGAAAACTAGCCATTTTGCTCCTTGGTATGTGATGAGAATGGGATCACGAGTATGGTAAAGATGTACTTATTGAGCAATGCTACTACAGGGTTTATGCGTCCGACTTGTACGGTTACAGGATATTTACTGGCTCATTTACGGCGGGAGTATCGCGATAAGGATACGGTGAGGCACGATAATCTCTTCCGGTTCGAAGGTTCTTGCGTGGCGTCGTTGCACTGCTAGGATGTACCCTATGGCACCTATACGTGATCAACCGCCACCGTCACTGATTCCTTCGGTCAGGCGATATGACTAGTGAGTCAGTAGCGACTGCAACCGGACTGCTCGACCTGTGGGTATTTTACCGGACATTTTCATCTTCGTAGAACCAGGACCCGAGAGTTTTCCAAGAACTAGTGCCCTGCTACATCAAGCATGCTTCATGAACCCGGTGAAATAAGCTTCCCTCCTTCCAGTGAATATCAAAATTATCCTAATGAAGAATCGGATAGTTGGGTGGATTTATTTTCGAGCGAGGCCAGCTGATGATTTTTTCATTTCAGAGTTCCTAGCTCCGAAGACAAACTTCAGGGTAACATTGTTTTAGGCTTAAAATAGTCAGCAAGGTTTGAGCGAGGTGGAGGGATTTTTGGTTTTCAACATCCCCCACCATTATTTCCAAATGCCATTTTGCGCGATGGGGTCAGTTGCCGTCCAATTCAATTGTACACGAGTCTGGTAACCACAGGCACATCCCAGAGGCGCTGCGGTAATGTCCGATCCACCTTCTTGCTTCTTCCGAAAGTACCCGCCCTTGGACCCCACTTCATCAATACCGCTGCTTTTAATGCACAGTGTAGTAATACGGCTTCCTCGATGGTTTGAAACTGCCAAGTATGTATATTTATGCAAACGTGATACTGTCAAGCTGTAAAGGCCCTCGGGTACCCCCTGATCAAGCGATCCTCTCTCGCGCGTCGCTAGCATATCGGTACTGCCGGCAATCACTCCACGATCTTCCATTCCACGAAGAAACAAAAACCCCACGAGGCTCGCGAGTTTATTGGTACCCCTTTCAATTTCCTCCAGAGGTGACATCCGTCTATGGGCCAGCCATCTCCGGTGTCAGAGGGGTGGATTAAAGCAGATCTGGATCAAAACAGTAGATATTGGCGAGCTGGGAGAGCCACAGCCCTGTAGCCATCCCCTATTGGGGCGGGAGAGGGGTTTTTCCCTGGAAGCCTTGTTGCGATCGTAACGACACCGATCCAAAACAGTACGGACACCATGCTTGCTTTGGAGGAGGCGGCGGGAAATAGGACCCGACAGAACGCCAACCTAGCCTTGAGTTCGTCATATTCTACCCTGCTACGGAAATTCATTCCATTGAATTTTGCACGGGAGACGTATTCGTCCCTGGGGCCTGGATAAGAGTGCCATAGACGACAAACGCAACATGCACAGACTCCAAGGCGCAGCACTGGCATCTTGACCGTTCACTGCGTCATGTGCAGGGACCACATGATTGCGCCCCTACTATCACACTTGATCTTCCGCGGCTCACACTCTGAGCGGCTAGTACCCTTGATCTCGATGGCTCTCATATCGGTCTGATTAAGTGCCGGTTTGATAAAACGTTGACGCATATTTGGGCACAGACAGCCAGCTGGGGCTCTCGATGATTCTTGCTTGCGTTAGACCAATGGGGATAATGGGGCGCATAATAATCGAGCGCGACCATTGCTTCAGCCAGGGCCAAGAGTTTCATTCGCTGGAAGGCTGTTCAGGAACCGCCTCCATCCCGTCCGGCCCGCCGCCATAAAAGGTCAGTGACTCGCATTTGAAATTTATGGTATACAGTAAGTCGATGCAACTTCTCACCAGCAGGCTCACCCTGACGAGATCCAGAACGTGGGAAATTTCGGCAAACAGTCTCCTGGGGTCAGTAGCAGTTGGCTAGACTCCACCGAGCAGCTATATTCCCTACTTACGACCATCTGACCGCAGCACTAACGAATAGGTGCTGATCCGGACATCAATCTCATTCGCTTCCCGTTTTACGTTTCAACTTGCAAAGGTATCTTTCGATGTCGTATGATCAAGACTCAGTGACATTCTCACTATCAGTCTTCCCAGCTTGGCCCACGGAAATGAATGCTGCGAGCATCCAAATCAGATGGGATCTCGTTGTGTCATTTTCACGTTGGATCATCCATCGTGCAATAACGTATGTTGGCGGAGACCGACTCGATATGCTTGAAGGTTGCTCTTCCGAGGATGGCTGTTTGGAACGGACCCGATAGAATAAAAGGCAGGATTATTGACGCACCCAGGAACCCACAACGGATGTCAAATCTCATCTTCAATGAGCAGAATGCCTCGGACCACGATTCGTACCTCAACATGGTTGCCCATGGACAACCTCAGTGAGCCCCGACTGGAAGCTTCCATTGAAACATTTCTTATTGTTGTTATAGTCGCAGCGTTGACGTATTCGATCGGATAGCAGATCCATCCCCGGCAGCCCCCAGTAATTTCTACCGTCTCTGAACCACCCCTCAGGTATCAATTTCTGACCAGCGTCATTAGGCATCGCCCCTGCCCTTAGTAGGGGTGTCCCGGACCTACTCGGAATATGCAGACCCAGACCCGTTCGCGCTGCAACCCAAGTCCCGTACCAACCAAGCCAGGCCGACGTAAAGTGCTTCGAACATCCTGGCCCACACCACTTGTCGGTCACCGAAGAGGCGGCGCTTTCGGGATTTGGGAAGAACCAATCCTCCCATTTTACCCGTGATACATTATTGCCTGAAAGCTATTCTTCCGGGAGACCTCTCTCTTTTTCGCCCTGCGAATCCGTTCGCTCGTCCCGACCGTCCCGACCACTAGCCCGATCATCTTGCCGTTTACGTCACATACCATTCGGTCTCGGCCCGGACGACGGGGGGCGGGCCGATTACCTCAAGTATCAACGGATAAGTAGCGCTGGACCATGCAGTACAGCCGTTGAAGTTACTGGATGTGCGCCAACGCAACGTTTGGATGTTGCACACACAGCCCATACCAGAGACGACAACGACCACGATGTTTGTCGCCAAGAAATGCCATTCACTGCACATCAGATTCTTATCGATGACACTGGCAAACAGGGGAAAATAATACTTCCAAGCCGGCGATATATTTTTTCTCTCGATGAATCCCTGCTCAAGCAACACAAGACGTGTAAGACCGAGAGAGAGGTAGTCACCGCCGCGTGCGAGGTGAGAGGTTGTCCTGTTTATCCAAGGTAGACTTCACGAAGCATGATTATTGTAGTATGCTTCTATCTGCATACTGGACAAGGGTAGATCTCCGACGTTGATCACAGACGTGGAGGATCCGAAGATATACAATCAGGATTGGGCGCTGACAGTAAGTTGCTAATTCTTCCACGGAGCGGCTGCATCGACGTACCTTTCCCGAAGGACATGGTAGCGTTCAATGGCATTCTGATTGATGAAAAGGAGATTGTGTGCCAATGGGTGGAGCAAGGGACATCCTGCGACGAGCAGGTAAAGGGTAAAGACCTCAAGGCCCACCTATACGTTAGACACGGCATCACGTCCGATTCGCAGCCGTACACATGCCGCTGGCGTGACTGCTCCGACCGGCCCGTGAAGAAGACGAGCCTGGAAAGGCATGTCAAAGAACAACACGTCCCCGTGAAATGGGCGTGCCCGACGTGCGAAAAAACCTTTAGTAGGAAAAATAGTTTGACTGACCATTTGGGACGATGCCCTGGTCGTGTACAACCCTTCGTTATGTATACCGGTTGAAATGAATTGGTAGAGGACACGTAAACTGGATGTAGAATATGTACTGGTATAGTTATGCAGTACGGTATCCCAGGCCGCCGAGTTGGGCCTTATTGCCCGAGCATCGATTAATATTGTCGATATCATGACGTGCTCTATCGCGGCAAGTAGAAGGGATACGGAACGAACCAGTTTAGTGGTTCAGTAAGATTGTCAACACCATTGGCCACCCTATTCAATCGCGATATCGAAGCCCTGGACGGAACGAAAAACCCTGTTTTTAGACCTGTCTGCAGAGGCTCCGTCACGACAATCGATTCCAATGAAGGTTGAACAACGCTTTGTCCCTATCCACTATATAACGATTGCACCACAGCAGATCGGGCAATCGCAAAACTCATCCAGCCCGTATTCCTTTGAATGCTACTGGGGTTGTCGGGGCCGAAGGCAAACGATTCGGTAGAGGTCTCATGAAATGACAGCGGCTCGGCAATCAGCGGCATTTCATGTAGCGCGGGGGGATGCGGATTAGTCGCTGACTTGACCGCTTCACAAATCGTGGAACAGAGTGGACATGACAATGCTGCATGGTCGCGTGGGTGGGATCAAACCAGCGGTGGTATGCCCACCAAGGATGGTTACTAGGTGACTCCGGGTGTACCAGCCCGATGTATTAGGTGTCATGCAAAACAAATGAAAATTCACTAGGAAACACAGACAGATCGCAAGAATAATGGTGGAGACATGTCTTGTCACAACTAGTGTGTTGTTCATGATTTGCCACTTCTTCTTCCAATTAATGATCCTCTTCCAATGGTCCAACGCCCGACCATGCTAGTGTATTGCTTTAAAACGTGCTGCCTTCTGGTGGCTGGGGTAACTTCCTGTTATTGAAAGAGCCCATCTCCCTAACGCGAGAACATCAAGGATCGGAAACGTGAGGTGGAAGAATGTTTCACCTCCTTATGCCAACCAAAATAGTCTCAATGCTGCTGTCCCTCCCCCACTGAGCGAGAACGCCGAGTTTGGTAGGATCAACCTTGCCGTCTGTCTGACCGACGAATGGAAGATTGACGCGGGAAAGGAACTGCACGGTGGGCGGCTTCTCCGGATACGAGTCGCCACAATGGATCTTGAGGCTGTAGATGCGGTTCTCGTGTACAGTCTGCAACGCCGATCAGTGTGTGATGTCGCAGATCGGGAATGCGTTTGCCCAGGAACTTACATGGCCGGGGCCAATGATTGTTCCGTTCCAATTGCTCATCAGGATATCTTCGCTATCCTCCAGACCATACGAGCATGAGCCATCGCCGATACCCTTCTCACCCTTCTCAAGCTCTTCTAGGAGGCGGAAATTTCGTGGAACTGGGCGTTCTTGTATTAGTACGATTCCCGTAGTCTAGTGTTAAATGTAATGTACCCTTGGCCATGGTGTATAGGGAGAGGGTGCGGAGTGACCTTG
Organism: Sutorius aff. eximius; assembly: GCA_038088915.1. Lineage (NCBI taxonomy): Eukaryota > Fungi > Basidiomycota > Agaricomycetes > Boletales > Boletaceae > Sutorius > Sutorius aff. eximius. The sequence continues at coordinate 13,284 of JBBPJV010000142.1, forward strand.
TTTGTGGTGGCGATGGTCCACGCGCCAATCACGGCAAGTTCGGGGTGTATTAACACTGCCCTCACGCAGCGACCGCCACAGGACTCACTCCTGCCAACGACCACAGCAGCGAGCCCGACAGTTGCTTGAGCAGCGCTCGCCATGTTCAGAGCCGGCCAGACAAACCCCTACGATGATATAGTCGGTGCGTTGTCATCACCTCAGTGATGGGCTGCCTCACTGAGCCCGCAACGACCTCGCTTCCCACACGCAGTCAAAGCAACGGACGAGAACTTAACTAGCGAAAATTGGGAGGTCATTCTCAACCTCTGTGACAAGGTACAGGAGGATGGTGAACCAGGGTATTCGTTACTCTTCTTCGATCCAGCCCATCGCCCTGATATCCCTTCCTGCAGCGCTCGCAATGTCATTGCCGCACTTATCAAACGCCTCGCACATCGCAGTCCGAATGTTCAACTATACTCACTTTCTCTCGCAGAATCTCTCTCCAAGAACTGTGGGATCGATCTTTACCGCGAATTAGCTTCACGCGCGTTTACCCAGGCCCTTGAGAAGCTCATCACCGATCGGGTGCGCATCTTCATGGTTCGACCCGGGGAGACACATGCTTATGGTATATTCGCTCAAGACTACCCATGACAAGGTTCGCAAGAGAACTTTAAGCCTGATTGCCGTGTGGACAACCGAGTTTGAAAATGACTCCTCGCTTGGTGTTATGGAAGAATGTTATCATAATTTGAAAGCAAAAAGTGGGATTTCCTTGTTGTGCATTCCATTAGTTACTGACTTGTATTCGAAGGCTATAAATTTCAACCGCCAGACGAGCCTGCTCCGCCAGCCGTCGATGACGCAGCACGACGGAGGGAAGAAGAAGAACTTCAACGCGTCCTGGAGATGTCCATGCACGACAAGGGTGGCAGAACGGGGTATTCCGAATACTCGGCGCCCTCAAGTGGCACAGGCGCATCTGGCTCCAGATCTGGAGTTGGGCCCACAGTTAGCAATGCTACAGGACCCGATCACCCTTCAGGCTATGTACCCGCACAGAGTATGCAGAGAGCTGCTGCATCGTCTACTTCATCGTTACCATCACAATCTGTCGCTGCGCCAGCACCCGCATCCACTCCCGTTGTTACTCGTGTCAGGGCACTGCATACCTTTGAACCAACCGAACAGGGAGAGCTCGCATTTGAAAAGGGTGACATCATCAAGGTCGTTGACCGCGGCTATAAAGATTGGTGGCGCGGTCAGTTGAGGGGGAGGACGGGGATATTTCCCGTCAATTATGTGGTACATACTTTCCTTATGCGACTATTACTTTTCCTCTGACCGAACCTTACAGGAGCCGTTACCGGAACCGACCGCAGCCGAACTCGCGAGAGAAGCAGAGCAAGAAGTTGCCGTGTTTGCGCAGGCTGCGAGTGTTGACAGATTGTTGACAATGCTTCGCACCATAGACTCGTCTGGGGAAAATCTTGCAGATAACGAAGAGATTCAGGTTCGAGAGCTTTGGAACCTTTCTTGCCTTGCAATCCTAACCGTCTTGGCAGGAACTATATCGTGCTTGCATGTCTCTGCGGCCGAAGATCGTCAAACTCATCGACAAATACAGTCAGAAGCGAGGTACGAACCCCTGATATTCTTTCGTAGTATATACTGAAAGTCTCTTTCAGCCGATCTTGTGTCGATGAACGAAAGCTTTGTCAAGGCACGGGTCATCTTCGATCGAATGATGGAAGACAGCCTTGCAAGACACGCAGGAAGTGCGTGAAATTTGGTCTTATCCTTCCGATTCGTAGCTTATGTCCGGATAGTGTACGAGGTTGGCCCTCGCTCAGACTATAGTCACGGACAATCGCCTTACGTCCGTCAGGAGTACGGCCCTCACCCACCGTATGGTTATCCTGCTGCCACACCGGGGTTCGACCAGCAACCTCCTCCTCAACAATCTTCGTACGGATATGCTACGCAAGCTGGTTATCCCGAGAGTTCGTTCCCGCAACATGCTGATCCTGCGTATGGTGTCGGACAAGGATACGCACCTGGAGCTACTCAACCATATGGTAGCTCTGCCCCTCAGCCTGCTCAATCACCTTATCCCCAACAGCAACCACAGCCACAACCCCAGCACAAACCGCAAATCCAGCCTCAGTCCCAGCCTCAGCCCCAGCCCCAGCCCCAACCACAGCCCCAACCACAGCTTCACCCGCAGCCTCAACCGCAGCCTCAACCTCAACTTCAGCAACAGCAACAATACCATACTCCCGTAAGCGAAACACAGACTGTCCAACCTCAGGCGCAGAATCAACCGGGACCAGAGCAGTCAGGACCACCATTCGTGTATGATCCGCACGCCGCGTACGCAGATCCAAACGTTCAAGCATGGGCACAATACTACGCCCAGGGAGGGAAAGACCTCGCGGGAGCTGTTTATTTCTTCTCTGTGCCCGGCGTGACAGATAGTGCACCGGATGTCTCACCACAAGGTCCACTCCAACCAGAAAAAGCCGTTCAGCCACAAGGCCAGTCGGTCTCACCGACTCAAACTACTTCTCAACTCCAAGTAACGTCTCAGCCAAACGGTTCTGGTCAATCATCCTATTTCCCTCCCACCGCTACCACGCAGCAACCTCAAGGCTCATATGGGTACCATATGGATTCTTCTGATAACGTGCAGTTACCGTCAGCACAGACCGGTCCAGGAGCTCCGTACAATTACTCCTCCGCTCAGCCTGCTCCACAATCCCCGCAGGGCTTTAATCCTACGTACGGAGGAGGCCCAGGCAGTGGGAGCGGACATGGACATGGTTCATTGCCAGGTTATGGACAAGGATCAGGATATGACTATGGCGTCGAAACGTTGCAACATCAATTCTCAGAGATGGGTGTCGGGCCTGGAACGGGAGCACAGCAACACGCATACGCAGTGACGGGAGGTGCTCCGTCTTGAACTGTTCTTTGCTCCCTCCCGTGGAGTGGCAGAAGTGCATAGCTGCGTAAATCCGAAGCATGTATGTATTTATCGATCAAATCCACTGAGCATATAGTACAACCGGTTTGAATTTTGCACGAAGTCCATTCATTTATTACAAGATACGTTCAAGTTGTTGACTCATATCCTACGACATGGCCGTGCCATCACCACTTCAAACCCTTGGCCGGAATATCGTTTGTCACAGAAGGTCACAACAGCAAACTCTGCTCGTCACGGGCTGGCTCTCCGGGTCCCCCCTTCATGCACCAACACAAACAGTGGTAGGAGGACAGTGCCATCCACCACTCTGCCAGTGTCGATCGGTACTCTTACCGCTCAACTTGAGGTGGCGAGGTTAAGGCAAGGTATCCCCATGAGGGACATTTTAAAACTCAGCTTCGGCACTAGCTCTCGGCAAACGATCCAGCGTGACGATCAGCTTTCGACAGTCTCGCTCATTCTTGCGTCTGATGCAGCCCGTTCAAGCTCACGCAACCCTGAAATATGCTGTAGAAACTGTGGATAAGAGAAGTGTTGAGTAGAATGCTCAGAATTGAGAGACCGACGATTCAATCAGTCAAGGCTGTGGCTTATTGTAACCCATGGTATATTGAATATTTATTTGTTTCTTAATTTGAGCTCGAGGCGGTGAAATCATTCACCCACTTGGTGCTGATGGCTCTACCCACCCATGGACGCGTCGTTCTCAATACTACCGCTGGTGAGATTGACGTCGAGTTGTGGTCAAAGGTATGCACGAGGCTCTCAGCAAGACGGCTGTGTGCTCAAATGACGGTATGTTCCATCGAAGGAAGCACCAAAAGCATGTCGGAACTTCATAGCACTTGCGCTTGAAGGTGCGTAAAGTAGCGTGTTTCACAGCCTGCAGCTAGCCTCACGTTAATTGGCAGGATATTATGACGGTGTCATCTTCCATAGGCAAGAAACCTGTAACGTTTTCTGTAATAACGCATTCCTGACACTGCGATCCAGGGTCGTTCCTGGCTTCCTCGTTCAGACTGGAGACAGAACTGGGACTGGTGCAGGCGGAGAATCCTTTTACGGTGGTACGTGATCACATCTTGAACGTGCTTCTCGGATACACTCGCCTGCGTCCCCTCTCCAGAACCCTTTGAAGATGAGATCCACCCACGCTTACGATACACCCATCGTGGACTCGTGGCGATGGCGAATGGTGGAACAAAAAACTCCAATGACTCGCAATTCTTCATCACGCTTGGTAGGTTTCATCGCTCCATTCGTTTCCAGGGCCGCATGCGACTATTTGTATCAAGATAGGGCAGATGAGCTGCATGGCAAGCATACGCTGTTCGGAAAGGTCGCGGGTGATACGCTATACAGTACGTCCCCGGTTCCTCGTCCGTAAGCTCAGCTGGTGACGTGGCACCTCAAGATGTCCTGAAAATCGGGGAGACGGGCGCGTGTCTGTTATTCCGCAGCAAACATCCAAGCTAACATCATTACATTGACATTGGTAGAGCTTGGCGAAAATGAAAGACCACTGTAGTAGGTATCTCCTCTTTCTACCCTTCTCTAGGCGGTTCAACCTGGGAGCTGAAGTCAAAATCTAGTCCCCCGAAGATCAAATCCGTTTCCATCATCGATAACCCTTTCCCTGATATAATACCACGCATTACAGCCGCGGAGAAACGGGCGCAGCAACGCGCGCGTGAAGCTGTACAGCGCGAACGTGAAGAAGCGGAGCGACGTAAAGGCGCGAAGAAGTTAGTAAAGCGTCATCCTTACGGCTACGTTCACCCTTGATCTGCGACCCCTGCTTTCAGGAACGCAAAACTACTGAGCTTTGGAGACGATGATGGGGTAGAGGCTGAGGGGAAATCAGTTGTGCTGAAGAAGAAAGACATGGCACGACCTGACTGTAGGTGTTGTTGTTGTTCCTCGGTGATGAGCCACGTTTCTTTACGACTGTTGGATTTACAGTGATCGACGACCCACGGAACTTGCCAATACCGATGGCGGACCTTCTGAAACTGGCCCCAACCAAAACGGTTGTCCGGGGACATCGGAAGCTTAGCGCAGAGAGTACTCCAGTACCGCCATTGAATGTGGGTCGTAATTTCTACCAAGCTGTGTCACTCACTGATCAACCATGTGTAGACTGACATATCGAGGATACGAGAAGAGCATGCACAAGACAAGACGTCGACCAGGTAACACAGCTTTCCAGCGTCTCTTACCATTGATGCTGAGCCACCCCCCACCCCTCATCCTCCGTAGCGACACACGTCGTTCCGAAATTGAGAAGATGGAAGCTGAGATACGAAAACTCACACGGCGACGTGAGGGCGGTGAAGTTAGCGACGAAGAAGCTGAGAGAAAGAAGGCAAAAACGCAGAAATCATACCTGGCGGAAGAACTTGCCAAGTACTCCAAAGGCCGTGGGTTACACAAGAAGGGGAAGGGACGGAAGGATGAAGAGGATGTACTCTCCGCCATGAACAAATTCAGGGGTATGCTGCAAGCCTCGTCGGCATCTACGTGGGGCGAAGGTGAGGGCGAGGGCGAGATTGATGGAGACGGAGATGGGGATGGAGAAGTAAAACCCCAACAAGTAGATGGGGGGATGGAAGTGGATGATGACCGAGGGTTCATGAACCATTCTCTCCACTTTCCCAAGGACGACGGAGAAGAGACAAGAAAGGCTGAACGGGACTACGAGGTCATTGACCCGAGACAGCGGAGTGCAAGGGCACGGGAGGAAGAGAGAGAGAGAAAGCGCGCGGCAAGGGGGAGGGGTGGATCAGGTCGCTCAAGGCGGTAGTCTGCGCGCTGTTCGTCCGACCCTCTATGAACTGTGTGATAGGGTATTACTCTTGCACGCTCGAAACGTACTATGCTCCGAGTACCTACAGCAAGCGGAGATTCTTGTTATCCATCTGCCACTCACCCTCCAGGGCATCGACCAACTAGTGGAAGCCAATCCAACGTCCAGAAGCATCAAGCGCTTGGGCAGCAACGTTCCGGTGGCACTAACGGACTTCGGGCATTCGCCAACCTTGGCATGCAGTGGAAACCGATGTTATTTCATTACTGAGGAAACATTACACGATAGAAAAGGAAAGTTGACAGATTACTTACGGTCCCTCGCATAACCTTGTCTCGAAGTCAGAGGCATCATTCCTGCCACGTTACCTCGGGGAGTTGGCTTGGTGGCGCCATCCAGTGCCACCTTGTGGCGTTTCCAGATAGGGACCGTCATCCCCGGCGTTAGAATCGACGATCTTGTAAGTTTCGGGGGAAGACACCAAGATCCGTACTTCTCGGAAGTGGTGTGATGGTGCCGTCCTAGAGAATAACGACTCCAACTGAATCTTGTCTCAAGGACCCGGTTGCGTTGGAGACTCATCCATGCCGGTTTGTGTGTCAGCGCACCAATAGCACGTTGCTGCCGTTTGGGGACACTGGACAAGAGCCATGCATCACTCAGCGCTCAAACAACCTATATCGCAAAAATAGTTGAGTACAGGCACCCATATCAATTCAAAGAATTGCAACCGCTGATTCGGCCTCTTCTCGGGAGCCGTGCTCTCGCCATGCTGCTCCAGGACCCTCATTCATGCCCAGCTTGGTGGCAGCGCTCCTGTGACACGTTGCTGGCGTCTTTGGATAAGGGCCACAATCCCCTGGAGTCCGAGTCCGATGATCCCGTGGAACGGATGGAAAAATCCACCGAGGTCAATGGATGGCCAACCATTCACAGTAGTAGATGAAATGGAGTGATGACAGGCATGGTTGTACACCCAACCTTGTCTTGCAGTCCTCGCTCCCGCCGTATCACCCGGGGGTCCCGATCGATCGCACAGCCATCCCGTCGGTTCGCAATGGTTAAACAATACGTTAACTTGATGAAGTGAGTTGGCGTGTGCACGTGCTACAGCCTGTCGGCAGACATCGCTACCACCATTGGCCATTTTCATCTCATTCCAGAGATGAACCGTGCGGCCTGCGCTCGGAATCGAACCGAGCCGTCTGCGTTAATCCTGAATGCGGGATTACGTTGCGTTAGTCTAATGATTTGCATGATAGTGATGGGATTGCCCACCTAATGTGTGAATCACAACTCCATTCTGCGGCGCGATCGAGAAAATCTAATACCTTAACGGAGCTTGTGATATCGCATGTCGACTATGGATTTGTATTTCGAGTATCCCATAACGGTCTCCGTGTACCTGAAGAAATGCCTGATGTTAGAATTTACACACAACTATGAAGCCAGACGATGCTCAACGAAGACGCTAGGGTTCAACGTCACTATGCAGTTAAATGCAATTTACTTATGGGTGAATGTCTAGCACCTTGGCACTTGCTAAAGTGTCAACAACGCCCTTCGATGCACGAAGGCGGTGTGGATACTCACCGGCAGATGTTTCAGGGTGCGAGCCATGAACATTCTGAACTACAAAGTGGATGACTGCTCCAAGGGCCATGCGGTTCCCTGAGAGGACTCCACAACACATGACAAGCTGTCAGATGTTCGACACCACGTGCAGGGGCATCATGTTCTATCAGGGAACACCACGCCTTCAATATCATTGTAGATGAAAGTTCCTCTTCGTGGCCAGAAACGCGGCGCAAGGGTTGCGAACGCTGCCAAAGTTAGAATATCGTGGCTCACAACCTCGATGACCTGCTCGTTGGCTACGCTGAGAGAAGAGCGGTTTCGACCAATCGGCTCACTGGCTCCTCTCAGCCCTTGTCCGTCAGGCTGCAAAGCCTCAGGAATAAATCACCCCAGCTCATATCTGGTTACGGCGGAAAACGAAAAGCGCTCGTGGTGGCATCAGCCTCACGGGCACAGTGATAGCAGCGTCATTCAATTTGTGGGTAGTTTGAGTGAGGAAGTAGGTAACATCCTTGAACGAATCCCAGAGTTGGCACACGACCACCAGGCTTGGGACGTCGTTGAATATTCTTGGGGGACAAAAGGGCATGCACGCGGTGAAAAAAAAAACGCTGGAGGATATTGACCTGGCGGGACAAAATTCAGAGAGATTTAGCGGAGAATGCGGATGTACCCACGCAGGTAATTCAACGATACTCGCATTGAATGTCAGACGGCCCATCCCAGCTAGCACACTGCACTCGGCCCTAGTATCCCTCGCTCGAGGACTTTGGCTCGCATAACCAGGTGGATTTCAAGGCGGTCATGCATAGAAGCTTAACTAACCGATTTTTGGCAAGTCAGGCAGAGCAAGATTGACAACCGACCGTTGATTCGACCGTCCTTCGTGGTCAAGGCGTGGTAAGGATTTTGCTTAGAGGCGCGGTCAGTGTACTGAGCACTTTCCATAGGCTGGATTCAGCGTGCAGAAAGAAGCATCCGTGGGTGCCGTCTTGTCGTTTTTACCGATTTAAGGTGGTTTGGCGTCTGATTTTCTCGCACAGAAACACAGACTGACACCCATGCTGCCTTTGATGAGAAAGGGCGTCCCGACTGTTTGGACTGGCGGGAACGCCCAATCTAGCACGCAGGCGACGCGTGTAACAAATGCATCTGCGACCTGGCTTCGCCTTAGTGCCCTAGTAATATATCTGCGTTGCAACATTCGTCGTATGCCTGTTGGAACGATTCACATCCGTGGAACAGACCTGTTGACAAGTACTTTGTCCGACATTTCATCCATTAGCCTTGGCTGGAAACTAGCAGTCCAACTACGCGTCGCCCGAACTTTTGGTCAGTATCCGAGCAACAATTATGTGCACGGATTGAGCGTGGGCGACGAAAAGATCGTTAAGCAACTGACCCGCACACTCGGCCATATCTCATCTAATCCTTATTTCATTCAGATAAACTTGCGGCTCGTCGTCGCCCTTTTCGGGGTAGTTCAGGTTTTGTCTGATGAGCTGGTTCGCGAGTGTTTAATGTGTTCCAGGGCGCTCAGCACCTTCGGGCACCGCCGCACGCGATCACATCTCCACCAGCGAACACCTAATTGCTACCGTTCACTCCCTTTTTTTTCATTTGTTACCATCAAACTCACTTCACTTGTTTACCCCATCCAGGTTTCAAATGGCCCACTCCTTATCCCTTTCACGGCATAAGGGAGGATTACCCTAACGAGATCTCGGTTCATGCCATGGCTCCTTCACCAACGATCTAGCGCGCGGCTTTCCAACCAAAAATCCAACGTACGAGGAATGAATGGTGACCCGGCAGGTCGAGCGTGACGCCTTTCGTTGGCGAGGCGGCTGCTCTAAGGTGTTGGTGCAGATGAATACCGTATAAAATGCTCGACACCGAGTGCTATTCCACAGTACGCCCCGCCCTGACATCGTGAACTCGAAAGCTCCCCTCGCTACCTTCACTATGAGCAACCCAACTGGATTCAACAACAACTGGTCCGCGGAGGTATGGCTCCTCTCTCGTGACCTCAGCCCAACTCAACTCACATCACCAGCATATGATTATATTCAACAAGTTTGTGATTGAGGAAATGGAAGTCATCTGTCAGTGGGTGGACAACGGGACATTCTGCCACGAGCTGGTGAAAGCAAGAGACCTCAAATACCACCTACACCATAGGCACGGCATAACGACAGAGTCGCAGCCATATTGGTGTCTCTGGCACGAATGCACTAGCGACAAACAGATGAAGAGATCCAGCCTCGATCGGCATGTGGTGGAGCAACATGTCCCTGTCAAGTGGGCATGCCCTCATTGTACCATAACTTTCACGCGGGAAGGCACAATGACCGAACACCTCGAACGGGCCCATACACGTGCGCGTAAGTCTATAAACTGTCCTTATGCATCAAGTTGGTGAATTTGGTGAATTCCAGATTGACAAATCGCATCCTTGGCTTGTCCTTGACCGCATCCAGCCTTCAAACTACACTAGTCCCTCCTAATAGTTCAATACCTATCTTTTTCTAGTATACTTACATCCCTTCCGTCTCGGACACCCCATCGGTTTCGGTATGCTTCGCCTTCAGTGTGGTACAGGATTTGACACAGACGCTTTACTTGCACGTAGAGGTATGAAGTGTCGAACCAATTTCGTAGCTTGTCTTCCACAGCAATCTCATGGCTTCATCCTGACTCGGGCGTACGATGCGCATCAATTGGTGTTGTCTAGCGTGATCCCTGTTTGCAACCTTTAGGACCACCTGCCAACTTCCCGGTCATTCCGTGCTTAATATTTATCGAGTTCCCATGGTACCCTGTAGGGATCATGCCAACACCGCATAGGAATTAGGAACATTGACTGCTGATTGGTCCGCCTGTTATGTCATACGTAAAAAGTAAGTCACTCCATGCCTCGTGGAACTTGGCCGTTGGCAGACCGCAGCTGTTTGGCACTGGCACTGGCACTGGCGACGCCGAACTTACACAACGTTTGTGATTTAAGCCGAGTTCCTTTCTTCTTTCTGCCCATCCATGTGCCTTCACTGCTTTCAAACCAACCACGTTCCCTTGATTGCAGTTATCCATACTTACCTCACACAGCAAATGCGCAGTATCATGGATATAGGGAACATGCATCCGGAACGGAAGCCTGCCATACCCAGGGGTTGGCAGAGTAGGCGGGATTCCAATGTAATAACGCCCAATCTCGTTGCCTGAACCAGTAATCGGGGTGTTCACTTCCTTGGCTGCCCTCCAATTGTTCCAACGGGTGGCGGCCAGCGGCCTGTCTATATACAGCTCATTGCCAACCTTCCACCGACTTTCACGGCACGTATGCATCAGCGCCAACGTTGAATTCCCTATTGGCCGAATGCGCCTTGGATGTCAATGACCCATTGGCAGCGCGGCTCGATTGGTTTTCGAACAGCGATCAATGTCCCGCGATGAAGGTTCTCGAAACTGAACTTCTGGATAAAAGGTAGGACATCTGTACTTTACAGCAGACCTCTAACAATGTCGACACACTTCTTCACCAAGCAGGACTATTTCAACAGCGATGTTTCCGCCGATGCGGTTCTTGCTGGATATCCTCGGCAAGTCCTGGTTGAAAATCCTCAACAAAACCTGATTCTTACTAGTGTCGTTATCATTGCAGCGCCCGTCACACTGGATGCAAGAATGACTGTCTAACATGCGCATCGCAGATAACTTCTGGTGATCCACGATTATCTTATCTTCTCTGCACACGCTGATAGTCTGGTGTTAGATATTGCATTCGATTCACCGATATATTGTGAAAATGCCATGGGTCTGTACGAACCCGATACAACTTGGTCTACAGACGGACTTGCTTCTTCGGCTTGCACCGACATATCAAACAGAACCGACTTTAGCACTCCATATTTACACCAACCCTCCTTTCCTTGTAGTGTGGAGGATTCTTGGCAACTATTTCATCCCCAGGGCTCGCACGTCAGCGGGGATACAATAGTCCCCGATGCAGAAGATAATACGACTATTCCCAGCACTATCTGGCTATCGGAGCTTCATCCTAAGCGGAAACAGACCGTTCGTTCGCTGACCAAGCGCGTCGGCGGATCCGGACTTCGCGCTCAATCTGTCCAGCGTCGCTCACGACGCACACCATATTCTGTCAGTCCCACCAACACAGTACATGGTGACGCGACTTCCCCTTTCTATCTGTGTCAATGGTTCGACGGCGTAAGCACCTGCGGCGGAGTCGTTACGGGCAACAAGAAGGCGATCGCGCAGCATTTGCAGGCGATGCATGCGATTCGACTGAAGGCGGACGAGACACACTGGAATTGTCTGTGGGACGGCTGTCGAAAGGTGATGCGGGGAGAAAGCATTGCACGACACATCCTCGCCGTTCATATCCAGGACAAGGTACCCTGCCCAAGTTGTGGGGTGCGTTTTGCTCGCGAGGACTCCTTGCAGAGGCACCAGAAGACTTCTGGCGCTTGCAGGCCGGAGAATGACCCCACCCCTCACATTCACATCTCGGCTTAGGGTCCTATGGGAAACGTTGGGTTGACCTCGATAAGATATTATTTCTTGTTAAAAGCACACGATTGTAACACCGCAGCGTCTGCAACTGGGTTTGCATTCTTGATACTTATCAGTCCTTCATAAGTGTATTGTACATACTTACAAGATTAGGTTGTCCAAAGAAGCATTAGATAGTAAGATATAAGGTATAGATGAGATATGCGCTATTGATTTCTTCCTGGATATTTGATTTTGCCTCGGAGCACTTCCATGAGCAACCCCACCGCGGAACCCTCTTTCTCCCCCTGCCTTTCCTTCTTGCCCTTATCTCTCTCGCCTCCGTGCATAAGCGCAGACCGTCTCCTCTCCGTGCTACTCCCTTCCCCATCTTGGCGTGCGCGCGCAAATACCGGTGCAGTCTGCAGCGCAACGGCGGGCATTGAAAACCGTTTCCGCCGCCTCGTCGTGTCTTCCCTCGGAAGCACACTCTCATCCGGTGGATCTTCCTGGGTCGGGTCTACGCTCTCTTGCGAGTGATTATCATAGAGCGCGGGAACGGAAAGGTCCTCTTGCGATCGATCGCTGGGCTGCCCGCCTTCTTCGCCTTCTCCCCCATCTTTCCTTTCTCCCTCCGCCTCATCCTCCCCCTCTCTCACCGAGCCCAGCCCAGTCCCGGGTGCGCTCGAAATCGAAGAAGGTATGCTAAAACCCCGCTCGTGCAGAGTGAAATCTTCGAGAATGTCGTGGTAACTCCGTGGACGCGTCGAGGAATTGCGCACCCGGATCGGACGCGTCTGTACGTGCTCGTGGTCCTCGTGACGCGTATCCTGCCCCACACCGCTCAAAGCGTCCTCGGTGTGCGAGGCGAACAGAGGAGAGGGTGGCTTCGGCTCCGAAGCCTCAACGGAGATGCGAGGGAGATGCACGACACGCCTCGAAGGGCTGCTCGTAGCACTCCCAGAGACCCCACGCGCTTGATCCCTCAGGGGACTACCTGCTTTGGTGGGACTCGTGCTCGGACGTGACTTTCGGGAAGGGCTCGCGCCGAGTGTCACTCGCGAGGGACTCCGACTAAGTGCAGGGCTGAGGTCCATCGCCATCAGAGCTTCGCTGACGTCATTTCCAGCTACTTGACGGGATGGGATAGATAACCACGGATGGATACCGTGGATCGCCTCTGAGTCTTCGTCGGCCTGAGGTGTGGATGGCCGGTCCGACGGTGTCCGACTAACCGGTGGCTGCATCGCAGATGATGTGGAAGAGAGTAGTTCGAGACCAGTCTGGTAGGGTACAACGAGCGGGAATGCAGCTTCGAAGCATTCCTCGCAAGCACGGGCGGATTTCGACTTTTGCCTCTTGCGTGTGTCGCCCTCGTCTTGAGCAATGTAGAATGTCTTGGAGACACCAGTTAGCATTTCCCGGCATGAGGGTGAATCCCGGAAGGAGAAATTACCTTGCCGGAACATGCTGCGCAGACGACACGGCCACAAAGCCTGCAATGATGCTTTCTTCTCCACGCACCACCACCTCCCGCCCTTTTGCCGACTTGTTGCCTCTCGCTTCCGTCCTGCTCGGTCTCCGATTTCTGCATTCCTTCAGCTCCGCCAGTATTGCCCCTTCCGAGTCCCCAACCGAAAACGTCACCTAACCTCAAGTCTAGAGCGAATCCGAATGGCTGCCCACACCTCATACACGCGTCCGTCCTAGCGTCCGGAATCCAAACGGGGGGTAGAAAATTATCCAGCTGTGCACGTCGGGGCCGGGAACAAGCCTCATTTCCGTCTCCTGTTCCTTCGGACATTTGTGTGTAATCGATATCATCGCTCTCACTCGCAAACGCGCGTAACGCACGTCTGAGATGGACGCCCGACGTACTGGCTGAGAGGGTCGAGTCGGGATTTGACATTGCAAGCGCGGCTAGACAGATGGTGCGTGCACTCCGGATAGAGTCAACCCAGGAGCTAAGACTGTTGGGATCCTCGTTGGACGGAGGCGAACCTCGGTGAATAGGTATGTGAGGAGTAACGGACACGAGGCAAGAAGTAGCGCTTACTATGATACAAGGCAAATGAGCCCTCCGGGCTGAGCACCTCGACTCTCGCCTCGCCTCCACCCCCAGAACCTCCGTTTGGCCGATCGACGACCATAACCACCTCCATGTCGACGAGACTCATGCAACCCCTGCACCACCATTTTTCTTCATCGTTGCCACCGAGTGCGTTTGTTGATACCCTCCGCCTACGGGGGCTTTGGCCGCCTCCATCATGAACGAGCGCGCCTATGGTCGTTTCTTCGCGTTCGAGCCATACCAGGTAATCACTGAGCAGCAAAAACTCAAACGGCTTTCGTCCGACTCCCTCGCCTTCGCCGCCTGATCGTATCAGCGTGCCACGCTTGATAAGTTGCCTGCCTGGCGCAACGAGCGGGTTAATCACAGGGGGCAAGTCGCGAGTATTACGTTGCAAGGATATCAACGCGAGCGTTTGCGCATGGGCGGCGAGTGAGGCGTCAAGAGAGCTGGTAACTGTCCGTCAAATCAGTTAGCTTTATGCGTGCCGAAGCTACGGGTCCGAAGGCTTACTTTTCTCAACCAGCCCCCGGGCTTCTTGTAGCCTTTCCCATTCAGGGTCTTCAGGATCTGTGGAGTCGAGCAGGTCTTTGAGGAGTAAAAGGTATCGTGGACACCGTTGTACGGGTGTGAGAAGGTAATCCGCCAACCTCAGGTGCGCGCACACAGGGTTAGATTCTTGGGCACGCAAGAAAGTTGCAAAAGCTGGATTTTGTGTGGAAGATTGTGAGAGCGAGGTCAGAAGGGCCAATGCGGTAGGGAAGGCCATAATAAACGGAGCATATAAAGAAAGATAGGGGAAATGCGCGAGAAGCAGGGACGAAAGCGGGGTATTATGGTTGGATGTCGGCGTGGACGGGTGGAGACGTCTTGACAAGGCAGCGAAGAATGTATGATGAAAGTTCCAGATATCGATGAAGTTTGAGAAGAGTGTGGTAATCTCGTTTCGTGTCAGCAATGGCTTGGATGTATCCAGCGATCGAAGGATTGGCGTTAGGAAATGCTAACCGAAATGAAAGGTCAATCACCAGGAACAGCGAATATATACATTACGCGTACATTGTAAACGAGATCAAGACCATCGAGGTAGGATTTCTCGGTGGCATAGAACTCCGATATTATTTTGGACCGTTTCGCCTGTCTGTCGTCGTCGGCCTGTATTCGCCTGTGTGGCCTAGAGGCCGGGTTAAGCGACCTGCGCTTTGCCCGGCGTGGTTGGTGCAGCACGGATTCCTCCACCAATGAGTCAAACGAAGCGAGACTTGCGACAGACTGTCTGTGGGCGGCGAGAGCAGCACTGGGAGTAGTCGGAAGAGAGATGCGACGAAAAGGAAGGTGAAGGACAGGGAGTGGATAGATAGATGCTGTCTCCGACGTTGGGAACGAAACGAAGTGAGATGGGTTTCCAGAGGACATCGCCAGCGACGGTGGCCACGGTGGGATCGCAATCGAGAGCGGTAACTTTCTCGGGGATGACGAGGACGAGGACGTGCTGAGCGAGGTGTTGCGGAGTCAGC
This sequence comes from Sutorius aff. eximius, assembly GCA_038088915.1. Lineage (NCBI taxonomy): Eukaryota > Fungi > Basidiomycota > Agaricomycetes > Boletales > Boletaceae > Sutorius > Sutorius aff. eximius. The sequence goes on from JBBPJV010000142.1 coordinate 28,742, forward strand.
GGGCCGAACGAGTCTCGGACTGGCAGTGGCACCGCACCCCTTGAATCCAAAAAGGGAAATATTCGGTCTGTGTAAGCCGACTAGTAGCAAACCCGTAGTTACCTGTGAATAGCTTTTCCCCTGAAGATTATAAAAATTCCCTCATTTCCAGTAAGTAGGCGATACAAGCAAAAAGTATTTGGCCAACGTGGGGATCGAACCCAAGACCTTCGCGTTATTAGCACGACGCTCTAACCAACTGAGCTAGTCGGCCAATGATTATATCTCTAGAAGGGATCCATATGAATTTTGTATTCAGCCGACTCGGAGAAACTGTCGAGGATTAGCATCAGAGTTCACAAAATGAACGGGCAGTGTGAATCGAAGTGTGTTGTTTACATAACCGAACCTACTATTCGGTTCCATGACCGTTGAGGGCGGAATGTGTTGCACATATTCAACCCTTCCAGTCTTGATGATGGTGTCCTTTGGCCTCCGTCTCCTGGGCCTGGCCATCGGATTCGCACAATGTCGGGACCTGCCCGTACCTCCGGGTTGGCGGGTTCGTAGCAAGTCACTGTTCGAGACAAACTGCTATACTCACTAACTATTCTGTAGGAGCCTGAAAACAAATATACTCTTGCAGAGCACGTTGCAGCACCGCAGAATGCTATAGATAGTCTCCTCCATGGACTGAATGAAACCATCGGATACTTCAATGGTGAGCCCGGAAGTTTCCGTCGCGCAGCTGTCTACACCTTGGATTCATGCCGGTCCCGTTATCAAAGACCTGAGTTACTGGCAGAGTGCAAATGTCTTCTCTGCCATGGCTAACCAAGACCACCTCACATATCTACGTTCAAACCAACCTATCGTGACCACGTATCTAAACAGGCCTTTCTCTCTATACCCCAATTATTCGACAATGTATAACGACGATGCGTTATGGTGGGCAACGGCTGCATACTACGCCTACCGTGCATACGACGACGAGAATCTCTTGAGCCACGCTGTACAAACATGGGAGCATATCAAGACCTTGTGAGTTGACAGCAGCCGACCTCTCACATTTATCATGAACTCAATAGGCCCACAGCCAGATATCCGAGGAGGATGCACAGCAGGGTATTATACCTACCAAGAGCTTTCCAATTATGGGCTCCTGCGAAGGCAAGACCATGGCTGGTGCCGTCTTTTGGGTAAGTCGGAGCCCGCAAAAATGGAGCAGGAGGGATGATGAAAATAACTTCATAGCGTCCTGTGCCTGATGATACGGCGGTCAATTCTGTCACGACTGGGTAAGTCGATATCGGTCTTCTGCAAGAGGCTGCAACCGCTTTAATGTCCTGCCGAATAGATCTTTCCTAGCGTGTGTTCTATGGTAAATTTGTGACTGATGCAGGATTAATCACCCTTCTTCATTTTAGACTCTCCGCCTATCTTGCCGAACTGACTCACAATTTGACGTATACAGATGCTGCCGTCGCAGCTGCAACTTGGATGCAGACTCTTAACATGAATGATGATGGCCTCGCACTCGATACTATATCTGCGAATGACTGTTCGCGATCCCCGGCTACTGAATTGTTTACGTATAACAGCGGAAAGCTGATTGAAGGATTGAGCGTCCTCGCGGACGTCACCAGCGATGAAGGCTGGAAAACCTTGTAAGTGATCAGATCATAAACGCTCGGGATGGTTAAGCTGTAGGTTTCACAGTATGCTGAACACCATCGCTGCTGTTCTCTACACGACAGCATGGCAAGGTACTGCCGGCGTGATTACAGAAGGTGGTGTCACAGAAAACGATGACGACATTGTTGGTTTCAAGAGTAGGCCCTTCTAGGTGTTGTATTGTTCGATATCACATGATTGGGCGACAGGCATCTTGATTCGTGCCTTGCATGAAGCGTGGGCACGGAATCCGGACGATGCGCAGTTGCAAGATGTCATTAGCAGTTACATCAACGTCCAGGTACGTGACCAACCAACGTCAACAATCTATATGTGACTCAGCATCTGACTGACTAGTATAACGCGCTCATGGAACTCGCATCGACGCAACATGATACGAGGTGGTATTCGGCCGAATGGGCGGGTCCACAGCCTACCCGGTACACTTCATGGGGACAACTCGCCGCTCTGGACGTGTTAGTCTCTAGTATTGATGTTAACCCCATGGTTTAACTACCCGAGCATGCCGGAAATAAATTACGGACCGAGTGTGGTCGGCGGCAGTGAGAGATCGTATTAGGGGATCTAAATCGCGTAAATCCGAGACATCGTGTGCCCAATCTCAAAAAGGGGCACCCATCTCGTGTGGTCACCTAACCAGTCTCTGTCGACTCCTAACTAGCCTTTTGGAGCCAAACCCTTGCCCTCATCACCAGTGGGATCTCATCAAATTGCAGCATGGCTTCATCAACGGTGCGACAAGTTCAGCGTCCCTTTTCGAGTATCGTGCACTGACCGTTGGTCCGAACTTGAACGATCATGTCTGTAGAATGCGTCCGCGAAGCCCGACTCCTCGACTCAGGGCTCCATCCCGAGCTGTGGGAACCCGCGATGCCACTGCGGGACTACGTGCGTGGTTCTAAAATCAACCTGTGTTCGTCGTCTGACCTACTTCACGGCGTGGCCGTATCAGCTGCCCCTGCAAGCCTGGCGAGTGTAAATGTTAATTTAGGGGGACTGAATGAAGGGTCGTATATCGTCGTATGGAAAACGAAAAAAAAAAAAAGATCGCGTGCAGCGGTTTCGTTCAGCGTGTTGAGCCGATGCGGTGTACCTCTTGACTCGACGCTCAATGCATCGCACAGCACGGTAAAACTAGGGCCCCGTGTATTTCAATCATCTTTCCCGGCTGCCTGCGGGATTCCGCGCCCTTGTCCGTATCGCTACGGGTGCCATAGATCCCAGATAATGTGTAATTCGGAGTCCCACATCGGATGTGTTCATGATGGTCCCTGGAGAGTACGTGGAGGTACTCCGATCTCCGTCTGCCAGCGACGGGCGGCGTAGTAGGCCGCCGTGCGGTAGGGACGAAAACACTGGGAAGAACAACCAGTCCAGATCTGTCATCGGGGTTCTGACCTCAGGGAGCTTGATCGGCAGTCCGCATTGATGCCAGAGCTAAAGCGTACATTTTCTGGCATTCGCTCGACGACTCAGGCAGACGAGATATACGCTACAGGCAGCGCGCAAAGAATTCTGCCTCGATCAAGCAAGGTCGTACGGTTTCTCATTTACGCAAACGCTTCGCCAAGGAAAGCACTACACGCGCTGTGTTCCGCTGATGGCAAGAACCCGAGGCCCATGAATTTGTCCGACGTTCTCATGGCAACCCCTCACTATCTCATTCCACATCCAACACGACTGCGGTGCATTGTCCATCTAATTTTTCCATCTGCAGCGCGGATCAGTCTGCGAAGCAGGGACAGAATGCACGGTGACGTACATCTTTACCGTCCGATCCCGCCCTCCGCTGACGACCTTGTCCGCCACGAAATCGACGCAATACACTTCGTCTGTATGGCCAGGAAGATCGTTTTTGAGTTTGTATGTTCTGAGATCCCAGATCTGACCGAGAGCATTTACGGAGTTAACGAGGGTGTTAGTCAGATGCAAGAATGATCGGGCAAGACGGAGACGTACTTTGACGGTGTGATCTTTGCTCGCACTGACTATCATTCTCGAATCTGCGCTCCATGCAAGACGGTATACTGGGCCGACGTGTCCGCGAAGTGTCGCCACGAACTTGCCCATAGTCCCTAGAAGAAACAAATAACCGAGTCTCGGAATGAAGCACGCGATACGTCGACACGAAGACTCACCCGATCCGCCTGTACAATCCCAGAGGCGCACAGCATTATCCCACCCCGCGCTCGCCGCCCACCGGCCATCAGGCGAGAATACGACGTGTGAGACTTGCCGCTGATGTCCGGTCAGTCGATTTAGGGGCTTTGAACTACCGCCTCCAGACTCCGACGCTGATGAGAAAAGTGACCATAGGAAGAGGGTATGATCATCAGACCCTGATATCAGAAGCTCGGGAGTCCGAGATATGAGCGTGTCATATCGTTTTTGTGCAAGCGTTTGAGCTACGCGGGTACAATAGATCAGGCATTCAGATGTCCTCGAGAAGAGAAGAACAGACCTTCTTCGTCAGACGCTGGCCGCTTAGCGGTGTGATCGAACGGGCCGGTCCGAAGTACAAAGTCAGTGTTCAGAGCAAGGGTGGTCACCCAGTGTGCGTGGTCCCTGAGGATCATCAACTGCTTTCCCTAGGAGATAATCAGCGTCCCACCGAACGTGTAACGAAAAGCTCAACCCCTTGTGCATCCCACACCCTCACCGTGCGATCGCTGCTTGCGGTGTACAGCACACCTTTGCCGCCTTTTCCACCGCCTCCCCACTTGACGACATTAACACTAGCCGTGTGACCGCCAAGAGTGTATTCTAACCGTCGGGTTACCGTGGACCAAACGCGTACGGTCCCATCCTTTGATGACGAAGCGAGACGCGGTGCGGACGGATTTCTAATGCATCACGTTTCGCATGCGTGATGTGATTATGTGCACATCGCAAAAGAGGGTGCTTACATGTGTATGGGCTCCCAGGCAAGCGAAGTCACCCATTTTGAGTGGCTCTTCATCACATCACCTATCGGTTTCCCTGAGTTTGGATCCCACATTCGCACATGCCCGTCATGCCCGCCACTGGCCAACTTCCGCTCGATGGGATCCCATTCGACGCAAAGAACCCATCCTGTATGACCCACGAGGGTATGGGACGGCGTTTCTGTGTTGAGGTCCCACAGTCGAACATGGGTGTCGCCAGAGCCTGTGGCAAGAAGTGCACCGGTCGGGGAGAAGGAAGCACACAATATAGGAGAAGAGTGGCCTAGGCTCGTCCAATTAAATTACACCCACATCGAAGAATGAGCCCCATGATCGATGCGGCACGTGTTGATGGAGCGACATACCTGATAGAGTGCTCGAGCAACGTGTTGCGGGACGTACCTTGAACACGGACTGTGGCGCGCATCGCACGACGAGAATGTTTTCTTCCGAGAAGGCTTGCGAGGAGTGGTTCAGCACGTCCTCTTGTATAGAATTGGATATGACGATGCGAGTCGGTGCATTTGACTTTGTAGCGTCCTCGGGCAAGACGACGTGAAATGCGAAAGGCACGTGGTCGTCATCTTCCTATGTGGCAGAGATGTCAATCAAGAAGTACAGACATGTATTGATGGCTCGCCTTTGTGCGTAGCTGATTCACGAGCAATTGGAGGGTGTCTCGTGCGACATTTGCAGGGAGGTTGACGGCAGGTGCGATCAGTGCGCCATCATGTTCGTTTACGAACTGGACGACGACATTGGGTGAGGGCCGTGTTGGTTCTGGCTCTGGCTCTTGAACACCGTGATACACTCTCGGTCTCTTTGGTGGAGGAAGGAGCGTTGCCATGATGCGCCAGTACAATGTCGAGCTACGTGCTGCGATCTAAAAAAGTTTCGGCTCGGATTATTAGCCGGATTAGTAAAGACCCCTGAACATAGGACATATCGAATGTCGCAAGCATAAGCACTCCCATTAACTACATGCCACAGTCCCTGGATAGCCATACGGTACTTATTCTGGGAGCTTAACGATGTACAAAGCAATATGACCATATTTGTACCGGGTTTTCCTCGAGGATCGCACGGAGTTGCCACCTGGGAGGGACGATCGAGTGAACTTGGGATATTGGCCATCTATGGTAGACATGTGTCTTCCACGCGGTGGAAGGCAAGAGCGCCTCTAGACCTGATGCGCAGCGGGGAAGATGATGCAGGGCAAAAAAAAAAAGTCCAGACATGGTCAATGAATTCACATACTTGGCTGGCCACACGGGTCCGCAGTGTCCGGTTGGGGGATAGTTTAGAATCCCGGGATGAAGCATTGTGATTGCGGCGTCTTGGTAAAGGCGACGGCATCGCTCCGGCAAACATCGAACTGATGATTGCGGGTCGTTCACAGGTTAGGAAGAAATAGCTCCTGTCCAACCACGGATGCCGGTTAATAAACGAACACTGATGTGGGTGCGGTGATGCGCTTTAGTGGTAAGCAAACACTGGTTCCAAGTTTTCTGATCGTGCTATGGAGGCAGTGCTCTCCTTTCTTTTTTTTTGTTTTTCTTCGCCAACCACACTGGGGCAATGCAGGACTGCAACGGATTCCACGAGTGGTGCTGCGAGTGACTGGGCTACCCGACGACGTCGCAGAGACACCATGGCAACTTGTTTCAACGTTTGGGCCATTTTGTTTAACCCTAACCCGAATTAGTCCTATCATCTTATTTGTTCTTGTTTGTGGAAGGGGCAACCGTATGCTCGCCGCAAAGGCGCTTTCAACCTTCATCCACATCCACATCCCTTCCTTTCCCTCTCTACCAATCCCTCCGCCATGGCAAGCAAGGCTGCTCAGAAACGCGTTTGTGTCCCCCTCGTCCACATCGTACCCCTCCCTAAACCACCCCACCCAGCTCACCAAGGAATATATCAGCATGCAGAAAGAACCGCCCCCATTTGTCTGGGCAATCCCCGATGAAAAGAACATCCTCACTTGTCAGTGCGTCCCCATCCCTTTAAAATCCGTACCTGATCCTCTTACATCAGGGAATTTCCTTATCGTGCGCGGTTTTGCCTCTTCGCTTCAATCCATACCAACAGCCCATTTCACAGCGTGGTCCCCCTGACTCACCCTTTGCCGGTGGAGAGTATCATGGTGTCCTCCTCTTTCCTTCGGAATACCCCTTCAAACCCCCAGGCATCAAGGTTCCTCACCCTCACTCTTTTTGCGGACCCGTTTGAACCAAATTTCCGCAGATGTTCACACCCTCCGGCCGTTTTCAGCCAGATAAGAAGATTTGTTTCTCAATGTCTGATTTTCATCCGGGAACTGTTCGTCCCCCTTTTGTCTGACTCCGTGTCGACGCTCATCCTTTAACCTTCGTACGTGTAGTGGAACCCAGCCTGGAGTGTTGCAACAATGTGGGTTTTCTTGATTTGTATCTCCGGATGGCGGGTGGCCATGATGATGATCCATCATGGCGGCGGCCATTTTATCTATCGCCGATGTGCCCGTTCACTCGACTCTCTGCTCACTTCTTATATTTAGATTGACCGGTCTCTTATCCTTTATGTTGTCTGACGAGATGACCACCGGCTCTGTCACCTCGTCCGATAGTCATAAGAAGACCTTCGCATCAAAGAGTCATGCTTTCAACCTGACCCAACCTCGGTTTAGAGATGCCTTCCCGGACGTACGTCACCTGCCGTTTAATTTGTTGTTAGGAGACTGATAGACGTCTCATCATTCCGCCTTGCTGTGATTTTCGTGTTCCTTCCCTTGGCCCTGCCTCGTCTGTTGATCACCGTTCCCATCCCAATCACTTGCAGTATTGCACTCCCACCCTTAGGGACTTGCCAAATATGGGTGAGCAGGAGCGCGGCAAGACCCATCTCTCGTCGACGACGGTGGACGCTAATGCGGCCAGTCTGTGCCCCCCATCCATACCATCGTCAACCTCAGCAACACCTTCGCAACAGGTGATCCTCAGAAGGAATGTGGGGATGGTTCAAATGCCGATGGCGAATGCCGCAACCATGGGGGCTGACAACTCGAATACCTTGACGTCCACAAACAAACCAGTTGTTCCTCAAGGGTGGACAGCATCCTGGCGTCAGATAATCCTAGAGAAGTGGAGATGGGGTGTGCTAATCGCGCTGGCGGTGATTGTCTCAAGGCTCTCTGCAAGTTCCTGAGGAGTGTCGCCACCCAGCACGGTACATATGGTTTTTCTTTCACAGTTTGCGGATATAATAGGGTATGGACTGTTCAGGTGTGCATGGCATTTCAAGTAGCTTATTTTCTGTGTTGCAAGCTTAATTCTCTCGTGTTCACCTATGTACTTGCTTTGCCTATGAGCTCTGCGTAGCACATCAACACTCCTTACTGCTTGCATAGTTTCATTTGTTACCTTGCCTACTTGTCTTTTCTTGTCTCCTCGACTCCGCCACCCGTTACCCATCTCTCCTCGCAATATGTTAGCAATGTATTACAAGTTGTTTCAAGGCTCGACATAGGTTCGGTATTTCCCCTTGGCATCACATTCCCTCCTCACCCTGCCAGAGCCTTGTTACCGCCTTGTCAACGTTGCCTAGCACTGGCTTGATGGTACTCCAAATGTCGTCTGCAACTTGATCTGGACCTCGGCCAGCATCTATAACGACCCACCGATTGACACCAATCTCCTTGCCAATCTTTTTAAACACCTGTCGAACCCTCGCCTGAACCTCTTGTTTCTCATACCTCTCCTCGCCATACCCGCCGCGCTGCATGGCTACCTCTGGTGCGACGTCAAGGAACAGCGTCAGATCGGGTGCGGGCAGACCGATCTCCGGGGCTCTGCACCACTCGTACGTGAGGTTGAGATGGGGACTCTTTTGAGCTGAGAACGCAATGCCCGAGAATGCGTAGCGATCCGCGATGACTGTCGTCCCCGATGCAAGATGCGCCTCGATAGTCGGGCTGTGCGGTGGTCGAGAAAAAGGGGCGAAGATCACGTTATCGTGCACGGACCCAACACAAACGCGTGAGTCACGACATGTATCCCCAGGGAGAGTAATGGACAAACGCGAGTTCCCATCTGTTGGCGGAGAAGAGGAGGTGGATGGCGTGGTCGTCGAGCTCGGACTCGGAGCGCAGATACGCGTCGATCATTTTCCCGATCGCTGTCGTCCGGTCTGATTGTACGCACGCGCGTATCACGTTTTGATCAGGACGTTGCGGGGGGCATGCAAAGGGATGTCAGAACTGCTGTTTAAGAAGCGCGTACGAACATGCAGGACAGAGGCGAGGCGAGGAGACTAACCGGGAAATTTGAAAAGCACGGCTTTGGGAGTTGCGTTCGTCACCTTGGTGGCCGCGGATTGGATGCGGTTGAAGAGACGGGCGGCCTGCGTGCTTTTTCCGGACCTGTCCAGTCCTTCGATGACGACGAACGCGCCGCGAGTGGGGGACATGGATGAAGGGACGCTCGAGAGTAGCGTGGGCTTAGCGAGGCCATGGCACAAATAGCTGCCTTGTGCTTCGGGGCGCTCCAAAACCAAAACCGGGCGTTTTGAAGGTGCGAATCTGTCGAGCGTTTGAACGCCATGGAGATCGTTTCCTGGAGGACTCACAGAAATAACAGTCCGGTGCTGGAACGTCTCCACCGAAAAACCGGGAAAACAAATTCTCGAAGACCGTCACTCTTGGTATGTGTCAACTTCCTCACTTGGCACAACGCTGCTTCTACTCGAAAACAAGAGCCACGCGAGTCACTGGCACGCACGGGTAAATTAGGAAAGGAGGATGACGACAACGATTAAATACTCCATGAATTCCAGTTACCGGCATACGTCGATCGGCCCAACGGTCCAGATTGAGGTGACCTAACCAGCCTGGCTCTATGAGAGCAGGAAGGCGACTGAGATTCGGATTTGGTCGAGTCAGATGTCACAAGCTAGTAGTAATTGGCCACTGACTGCAACAGCCCACGAAAGGTATACCTTTCCGGACCCATCGAGTTGGAATCGCCAAACATTGAACATTTGAACGTTAAGCTTCCGACAGGTACATCGTAGACGTTGGGTCTCGCAAGTATGTATGCGTGACCACCATAAAATCAGTTGATTGTACAGGTCAAAGTCCCCACCAGCCGGGGAAGGGAATCGTCTGGTACTGTGACTCCTATGCCGGTTGGCGCAGGGTAGGTCTACTCGGTATTCGACATTTAAACGCAGTAAATACCACTTGAGTTGTCTTCCAGGCTGTCCACGGATTAAATGATATCACGGAAGCAGCTGTGGAGCTGATGCTGCAGTGAGCACCCGTATGATTATATCTGAGCCTGGATATCATTCTGAAGGTTTGCAGCAGGGCACCAAGGCTGAAGTCCGTGCTCCGATCAGTAAAAGTTGCCACTCTTACAATTGCCACTACGATGGGCTGATCGTCCAGGTTGTGCATGACACTTGGTCAGCGCTCGCACTACTTGCGCGATCATGAAGGGGGGAACTTGAGCCACGGCTGTATCAAAGACACGGTTCTGACAGACGGCACATTCTGCAGGCGGCGTCCAAGGGCGACAGCCTCTGTCGCGTTGTACTCTTCTCAGGATTCTCCATCGAGACTACCGCACATCAAGTGTCCCAAACGTAAAATCTCCCAGTACGCGTCCAATACCTCTTTATCGAGCCTTCCCACCAAGGAAAAATCACAATCTGTGCGCGCCCACGGATACCTCTCCGGAGAATAAGCGTGGCACCCACTTAACGATAGGTAGCAGAGACGTCCTGTCTTCGTCGCCGAGTTCGGCGTATAGAGATCGCCTGCATTAGCGCCAAGCCAAGAGGCCCATTCGAAGTTTCAGAGCACATGGCCTAGGTGAGTAACAATAAAAGTGATACAGGGGCAGCATGGAGTGACGGACCTTGATAAGCTAACAATCAGTCATGTTGAGCAAGGACAGATACGAAGACGTACTGTAATGATCAATATTCTTGGTCATCCCTGATGGGTTTACTTTGGGCCACAGTTGGATGTAATCGAGATCTGCCTGTTGAACGGCTCAAACGGAGTCACCGATATCAAAGTTCGCAGCATCAAAATCGGAATAATGGAAGTTGTCGCTATTGTAAGTGGGCTGCATGGTCTTGTTGGTCTTGTTGACATCCTCCGCGAAAACAGTAAGATCCAACCGAGAATCCCCTGTGCAAATGATGTACGATGTTCGTACGAAGACCACTGGACAAGAAAAGACGATCCATGTTGATGCCAAAGCCACCGGTCCGTGTGTTCGATCGATTAGCTACCGGGAGATGTGAAGAAGGGGGCTTTTCCGAGAACATGCAGCTACATTGTCTCTGATGGGCCCACGATGCAAGATGAACAAACAGAATTCCACGCGGATGTCTCACCAACAAGATCTATGAACACACCTCGAAGCAGTCGGGCCGCGCGATCCGGTTCGCGATGGTGGGCTGCCCGTCGAGGCGACCGGTTGGGAGATACCCAATTTCACTGCAACTCATCCAGGAAAACGAGTGAGGGGTATTGTCTACCGCGACATTATGCCAATACGGTTGGCTAGTATCATATGTCCCGAGACACTCCCCGCGTTCAGCAACATTGGCTCGTTGGCGCTCTACGAATATCGTGGCGTTGGGAGCGGGGGGGAACCTGCTCAGCGGGTCGGTCTCCGCACGCTAAATAGAAAACGAAGACTGGATTGGGTCGCATTCCCGCCGATCAACCGATTGCTCGCGATGTTGAGATCCCAGCCATTCGAGACCACACTGACACCGTCCTTCACTTCTAGTGCGCTGCAAAATTGGTAGAACATGTAATTGTTCCCGGTATCAGGCTGCAACGAGTACCGATCATATAGGTTATATTGCACTGCAATTATAATTCATCAGCATTAGCTTTGCCCCGAAGGGTAGTCGAGAAAATTACAGGCGGAAGCAAAGTCACCGGTACGCGAAAGATTCCCAAGTCCGAATGCTTTCTTCATCCTGGATAGCAGTCGTGTCATCCTTTTCGTACATCTGATCGAGGCATCCGACGACACCCCTAACGTCAGCAGAACAATTCTGAGACATATTTTTGTGGGATAGGCGTGAAGAGATCGAAAAATCGTAATCCAAATAAGAAGATCAAAAGTGGAACAAAGCAGCGAGGGAGTTAGATACGCACGCCATTGCTTCCACAGGAGCTGATGTTACATAGCCTACGGTGAAGACATGTGGGTTTCTGTTCGAGGTACATCAAATCAGACCACGCCATGTCTGATCCTTTGGGAGCAAGCTTCCCCGTTGTCCGAGCCACAAAGACATCTATGAGAGCCTCACTTCAATGCTTCCTTGATCACAGACCTACATGCTACTCACCGCCAAATCGCCCACTCGCCGCGACCCATTTCGTAGTGTTGGACGTGACATTGTCATCCTCAGTAGTGGGGAGACCAAGATTGTCAGCAGAGTACTCAACGTCATATACGGCTTGCTCTATAGCCACGACCTCAAGCCTCTGTGTTGTCAAGTTTGGGTATGGATTGAAGGATCCGAAGCAACCAAGTTCTGCCATGAGGACAATCTGTAAAATCCCGGTACTCTGCCGCTCCGTTTGGCACACATCCATCACATATATAGCTCGGACGCGTCCCATAGAGAGTGGCCTTGTGCCCGTATCTCGTAGTCCCCCGTACAGAGCGTGGTCTCGTTCCATCGTCCGCTCCTCTCGGTGTCGCTCGCCGTAGGCCACGGCGGTTGTTCCACAATTTGAGCGATCATGCCACCCATACTAT
>JBBPJV010000143.1:0-41094 GCA_038088915.1 Sutorius aff. eximius
GGCGCGCGGGGCCCGTCCTCCCTCCCCCCCCTCGCTCCCTTCCCCTCGCGTCCCCCTCCGGGTCAGGCCCGCTTTGGCACGTCCGGACCTGCCTCCTCTCTCTGCAATCAGCAAGTAAACATTACCAACACCGACACCGGTCACTCCATCGTCGTTACCGTCGTCGACGACTGCCCTACTTGCGAAAATGGAAATTCAATCGATCTCGCCGTCGGTGCATTCCAAGCCCTCGCCCCACTTAGCCAAGGCATATTCCCCAGTCAGTCCATTTGCATCCTCTCCCTTCCTTTACTCGCTGATATCCTCCGAGTCGAATGGTTCTACGTATAGACAAGGCTAGTTCCCCAACGTGTTTGTTCTCCGAATACCCGGTGGTGTTGGACTGCTCTGGTAGCTCATTAGATGCACCCCTAATGATCATTTCGGAATGGGATCGGGTTAGACACCTGCTTTTCTACTTATCTTCTCCCGGGCATAGTGGTATCATGGCACTCTCACTGTTGCATCGCTGGCTTGCTATCGAATATTGTCCTAGTTATTCACCGTAGACACGCAATCCGCTGTACTAGATGCCACTGTATCTTTTGTATCTTTATCTATCACCATTTTTCCGTTGCTGAAAGGATGACGGCATCAATACGCGCTTGAGATGGAACCATTAGCACAGAAAATCCTCGTCGTCGGTGGAAATGGCTTCATCGGCAAGTCCTATATCCTCGTCCCATCCTCAGCATTCAACCCCCTCCTTTAGGTTCCGCCGTTTGTAGGGCTGCTCTCGCACGTGGCATTCAGGTGACCAGCATCAGGTACGTTCTCCACCGCCCCAAAACCCGCCACGTCGCCCAACACCATAACAGCTCCTCAGGAACACCCTACAAAACTCCAAAGGGACATACCCCTGCGTGGGTTGCCAAAGTTAGCATCGTCTTCCAGTAATTCCGTATATAACGACACCGCTGCTCCCACTAGGTCGATTGGTGCAAGGCGGATGCGCTCCTGCCCGAAACTTATTCCGACATCCTTCCAAAGGTCGGTGCTGTCGTCCATACGCTCGGAACCCTCCTCGAGGATGGAAGATACAAGTCCGCGTTGGCACACGGCAACCTCTTCGGCCTCGTTGGGGCTATTGCGGGCGGAGATGCCAACCCCCTTGACAGGGGAGCACAAAAGCGTAGCTACGATGTGGTAAATCGAGATGCTGGTGCGTCGTTCTATGAAATACCCCGACAAGACACCGCTCCAATGAATGAATTTCCTCTACTCAGCACTTCGAGTCTGCGAAGCATTCACATCCAGTAAACCCGACCCTGAAATAACCCATGTCCGCCCATTCATCTATCTATCGGCCGAAGATGTATTTCGACCCCTGGTACCTGTGAGGTATATCGAAACTAAGCGTGAAGCGGAACAGGGCATAAACCAACTCCTTCGCCACCGCCCAAACCACCGTGGTGTGTTCATTCGACCGAGTAAGCCACCCTCTACAAGAGCCGGCAACGTGCTTACGGCGCACATTCCTTTCAAGGCCTCGTGTATCACGCGCATCACAGGCCGCTCACGTCCCCTCTTGCCGCGCTGATCGACCTGTCAGTCTCTATTCATGCAGGCATTCCCAAGGGCCTGCCAACCCCGTCTTCTTTGCTCCGAGCCGTAGGTCATGCCTTCCCGTCTTCTGATGGTTCGCCACTCTCCACCCCCCTCCATTCAATCGCGAACGCACTCTCAATTCCGCCGATTCATGTCGAACACGTTGCAGAAGCTATTTGTGTCGCACTCGACCCTACAAAGGACATCAAGGGCGTCGTCGGCGTAAGAGAGATGAGGGAGCTCATTGGTTGGTCGGAAAAGGGTCAGGAGCCGCGCCTTGGACGTGCATAAAGTGACAGGCCCTTTCCCGCAGGAAGGCCGGGTGTCAGCCATATGACTCGTGTTTGGCACGTAAACACTATCTCGGGCATGCGACGGTTTCAGATGCACGCCTTTTCTGGGCGGCACCTACCTATCTGCGACGTGGGGGTGTGATCCAATTACTCCACATATGAATTTGGGACGGAACCTATCGATAGGACTAGAGCTGTCAGTTTGTGAACCAGTCCGAGGGTGTGCACCAACCTACTCGATCACTCACGTAAGCCGTTTTGAGTTCACTGTCGACACACGAAACCGTCGCCAACTAGTCACCTGAGATCTGGTGGAGCTCCAAGTTCGGTGACTGTTTCTAACACGAAGTTCTATCCTCCCATCCGAGCCGCGGTCCGTCACGAGGCCCCCATGTGATCCTTTCTTGCTCCGGTTTCGGTCACCGTTGGGGATGACCAAACGTCCGACATCCACAGGTGGGCCGTGGCAAGAGCTTGTACTAAATTAATCCTGTCTGTCGATGCACTGTCGGAGATTTTGACCGGACCATCATCGTTCCAAGAACACCACACCTGTGAGAGATCACCGCGCAAAAAAAAAATTGGACTACGATATCGGTGATTACATGCCATTAAGTAGACAGCACCGCATTTGGTTCGGAAGAAACCAGACCTACCCCTCAGGCTGCCAAACAGGCAGTAGCTAGAGGTTCTGACGAGGTTCGAGGGTAGTCCTTCCAAACAGAATGGCAGGTAGACTCACATCTTCCAGGGCCTCGTGACCTACGGTAACTGCCGAGGCATTCGATAGGGGTCCCCCCAGGCACAACGCTGCCAAACGAGTCACACGACTAGAGAAATGGCGAGAAAAGAAAAACATACTCGTATGACAAAGAACAATGTCATTTTCAAATCTGGAAAATGGGACAGACAGACATACGAGCGTGTAGAGGCCTGGACGACGTGGCCATGCTTCGCCTGCATACCAGAATCCATGGACGTACCCTGACAGCCACTCCAAGTAATGAGTGTGGGTTCGCGTTCGACGACGTCACTCTTCGAATGGAACAGTTGTTCGAGAAACGTACGGTGTATTAATGAAATGAGTAAACTGCTGGCCTGGCCCCGCAACCACAGCAGCGGTAAAATGTATCAACATTGCTAAAGGTTTTCATGATCGGTCGCCCTCGATTCTTGTCACGATTCCAAAGAGAGCCTCGTGCATTTCGGCTGCCTTTATCCAGTTGTACCCGCGGTAGTAGTAGACGCCCGCCATGTGAACTGAGGGTGAGCAAGGAAGACGATAAAAGTGACGACAAATCGGGTATTATCCCCGTCGCTGGCGAGGAGAATAGACGGAGAAGACAGCCTTGTCAGAATAGCATACTTTCGGGGAGCATTAAACTGCGGATTGATGGGCCGCTGAAAGTATGCGCGGTGGGAAACCATGCATAAAGGGTAGAGAAAAGGGCCCGTTGGTCTACAACATAGTCAGACTCAGACGAGAACCCTTGAAACTCGTTGAGCAACCGCCGGGGCCAAAGCTTGACAAGGTAATTGATAGTGCGTTTCAGTGGAGTAGCTTCAAATCAGCCCGACGGTGTTCCTAACCACGACGTTGTGCGATGGTGCGCTGTCGCCACGGTAATCAGGGGTACGAACCCTGCAGTATGTCCTGCACGATACCATCTTGTAAACGGCGAGAGATGGCACTGTTGCGGTCAGGGATCAATAAAGGTGTCCATCATTCCCCAGACGGGAGCGCCAAGTTTGAGGTGTGACAAATATCAATTATGTATCAGGTCATCTGACGGTCGAGCTTCTCCCATACCACCACAACCTCGTCCGCTCCGGCTCTCTCACCTACCTCGGAGACGGTCGGAACGATCCCAACCCCTCTCTCTCCCCCACCTCAGGGTTGCCCAGTGCACCAGCCTCGCAAGCGGCCGCTTATTCACCTCTCACAGCCGAAGCCGATCAGACCACCTTGCATTCCAACATCATCTGATACGGTCGATTTCTTTATAAACCTGGGCTATCTCTTGGGACGTCGTCTTCTTCACGAGCATTCTTTCATGCCCTCCCTTTCTCTCGCCAAGTTTGCTGTGCCTGCAATCCGTGCTGCGCCAGTTCCTGGCGCGCGAGCAATAGCACACTCGGCATTCTCAGGCAAGGCGTTGCCCTTTTCTTTCCATAGCCTACGTGCCGGGGTAGACGAGGGTCACAACGGGAGGATGCTCCGCATGCTTATTTTTGGAAAACCCGGCGCTGGAAAGGGCACACTCTCCTCACGACTCGTGAAAAAGTATGACATTTTGACGATCTCTACCGGTGACCTCTTGCGCCAACACATCGCAGAGGGGTGGGTGTGTCACGTTCCGTCGTTTTTAGCACGCCACTTACCTATTGGCAGGACCCAAGTCGGCCGCCAGGCTGGAGATATTGTTGCGCAAGGAGGGCTTGTCCCTGACGGCCTCATGCTCAAAGTTGTCACCAGCAAACTTGATGCGCTTCGCGACAGGGTTCGTCTAGCCGAATGCTCGTCGCTGTGGTGATCACTGACAGCGTTCCTCAGCACTGGATCTTGGATGGTTTTCCTCGCACTCTAGAACAAGGTAAACTTCTTGATATCCATCTAGAGTATGTGTTGGACCCTTTTCGTGTGTATATCCCCCGAACGATTCTATAGGGGCCAGGATATACCTCTGACGCTGGTTGTGAACCTTGACGTCCCTGACGAGGTGATTCTTGGCCGGATATCCGATCGTTGGGTGCACCTACCATCTGGGCGCGTGTACAACTTGTCCTACAACCGTCCCAAGGTGGACGGCTTTGACGACGAAACGGGGGAGCCTCTGATGAAGAGGCCGGACGACCGACCGGTGAGTTACTTAGTACACGATGCGGAGATGAGGTTTACGCGCTGTGCCACGCAGGAAATCTTTTCACGCCGTTTGCAGCAGTTTCATGCGTCTACGTCGCCCCTTCTCGCGTACTACGCCTCGAATCCCAAGTCTACTCGACTGGCCACCTTGCAAGGTGAAACGTCTGACGAGATTTGGCCTAGACTCGAGGCAGCTGTCTTGTCGTCGTTCCCTGGCTTGCGGGAGCGTTTACCACGCCGCGGACGGTATAGTCTCAGCAATCCTTTTGTGTTGTCAGACAAGCGGTCGCAGAGAAGTAGAGCAGTATGGAGTAATTGAGGGTGGACATGTTTATCGGTACCATCAAGACTAGTATGACCTGGTTGTCCCATGCTGTACTGCTATAATTTACAGAATTGATGGAAGCTGTGGCTTTGTTTTGCCATAAGTGGTGGTCATCGTGCCTTCAGCCGGGCTGCGCTACACGCCGACGTCCACAATGCTGACACTTTTATTCGCCTCAAGGCATGCGGTATAATACCCGCATCTTCCTTGCTTCTCTTCACCCGCCAAATGCTCTCCCGTCTCGCTCGCCGCCGTTTTATGGCGCCTCTCTCTCCCTCGCCCTGGCGCTTTGCCCCACGATCCATCTGCAGCATCGTCACGTACGACCTACTGCCCTACATGAACTTGTCCGCTTCCGAAAAAACCACGGCGCAGAACAAGCCTGTCCTGCGCATGCTTCTGGTTGGAAAACCATGTTCCGGCAAGGGCACTCTCGCCGCGCGTCTCTCGAAAAACTACGATATTTTGACGATATCCACTGGCGATCTCGTCCGACAACACATCGTGGCGAGGTCAGCCATTGTCTTTGTACACTTGCCTGTCACTGAGTTCCTGACCAGAACCGACATCGGGAGGCAAGCTAAAGGGATCGTCGCCGCTGGCGGTCTCCTACCAGACGAAATGATGCTAGACTTGATTAAAACCAAGCTTGATACCCTCAAGGAAAATGTGAGCGCCTCCCATCACCTGGTGCCACGTGTGGTTCACATGTGCGTTCATAGAACTGGATCCTAGATGGCTTTCCACGCACACAGCGACAGGGAAGGTTGTTGGACGATTTCCTTGCGTGAGCCGCGCAGCATTTCTTGCGATGGCGATTCACTCACCCGATTTGCAGGAAACATGGCATACCGCTTAATTTGATCGTGAACGTCGACGTCTCGGACGACCTGCTCTCCCAATGGATCTCGGATCGCTGGATTCATCTCCCATCGGGTCGTAGCTACAGCGCGTCCTATAATCCTCCCAAAATCCTGGGCTTGGATGACGTGACCGGAGAACCCTTGACGAAACGACCAGATGATAATCCAGTATGATAATTCTTTCCTCTTCCTTTTCCCAACTGATCGTCGATATTTTAGGAAACCTTTGCTCGTCGTCTCGAGCACTATTATGCGCAGACCTCGCCTCTCCTCTACTACTACGCCTCACGGGCGTATTTCACGCGTCTCGTGAATCTCTACGGTGACTCGGATGCCGTCTGGCCTGCGCTGGATACGGTCGTGCGCGAGTCTTTTCCTGGCGTCCATGAACGCGTTCACTCCGGCCCACGAACACGGCTTGGGCGACCACAGGTCGAGTTGCCATTACACACATCGCTGACCATCGCGGGTGGACTTTACACTTGATAGACGTCCTCGTTTCTGGGATCGTGTCGATAGAATACTGATATTTATTTGGTTCCCCCCACCTGCTCGTTCAGCATATCATGGATGATCGTTCTCACCGTGCTGTAGATCTATATCACATCTCCACATAGTTGTACCCCGTATACCCATGTTCATATTCAAATTGCATTTGTTGTAACAGTGCAGTAAACAACGACCGAGGATCAAAGGATCGTTCGTTCCTACGCCGATTGCGTTTGGATCGTGATCATGATACGGGACTATCCGACTTTCAAACGTCAGCCCGAAAGGCGCCCGAACATGCTGTCGGCATTCAAGAGAGCAGTACACGAGTATGGGGAACTTTGGAACGCCGACCTGGCACTGACTACAGGAATCTACGATCATTGAATAATCATAAGGACAAGAAGCAAAGTGAAATAACTGTCGATACATCCAGATAAAAAGAAAGATCAAACCATACAAGAAGAATGACTAGGAAAAAACGGTGTTCCGCAGGACTCGAGAGAAAGATCCTTAAAAAAATTCATGAATTAATGGTCAAGACAGCAAGACAACAAAATATGACAGCAGGGGTAACGCTTGAGTGTGCTCTAAGATATCGGTCGGCCGTCAGTACCCATATGACGATGTAGAGTTATGTGGGTGAGGCAAAGAGAGGCAAGAAAGGTGGAACGCTGCCAGCAGCGTCATCGCTCGAGGCCATTTCAACCACTATCTAGGTGATCTCCCAGATTGACGTCTCCAAGACGCGGAATATTGCTGTGTCTTTAGCATTCTCCGACCACCCGACTGTTTCTCTCCAGTTCATGGAGTTGGCTTCTTTCTCTCCAGCCCCAGCAAAAAGTCCAAGGTCGTCATCGGATATGCCACGAAAGATGAGGAACAGTCTGGTGAAGACGCATGGGTCGGCAGTTACTGAGATATCGATGGCATTGGCGATCTTGGTGGGAGAGAGGAAGCGATATGCAATGTTCTTATGGGCGGAAAATGCTTGTAGATTGTTACTGGAACGGGTTTGTTAGAAACCTGGGTGGATGAATGACCGTAAAACATACTTGATAAAGTTAGTTCGAGCATGCAACGACATCCCGAGCTGATCCAGCACGTTCATGATGTGAGATATAAAGTCGCGGAAAGACATTGCAAAGCCATTCCGCGGTGCAATAAACTCGTTGGGATCAACCATGGCTGGGTCGGGTCTAGCGGGAAGAAAAGACATGAATGCCGGCGACAGACATGTACGATAGCCACCTACATCGCCTCGTAGTACAATGATGTTACAACCATTTCACTCTCAAAATGTTCAAGCGCACCACCGGGATGGACTCGCAAGAAATACTTGTGTTTATGCTCTCCTACGTTCTCGGCTGGCGGCCAAGTCAGGGCTAGTGACCAAAGAGGATTGACTGTCAGGATGACATCACAGTATTGTTGAGCAGGAGCAAGAATGCTGAGGTGACACTTGGCCGAGGTTGGGCGGGCAGCGGTGGTAAGCTTGGTCATGACCCGAGAGTCGAAGAGAAAATCTGGGGTGATGTCGGGGTCTTTCATCTTTGTGCCATTGAAGTCAATGGTGTGGGTATCGCCAGAGTGGACGATGTTGAGCTTTCCCCAAAACATGCCGTCGACGACAGTACCATCTTCCATACGCGCCATGTCGACGTCGTCGGCGGAGGAAACAGTGGTTTCGAGGGCAATGTGCTGTCCTGGGACGAGTTCGAGGTTGAAGGTAGCTGGCATCTCTATGACTGGTGGAGGGCTGTAGGTGCAAAAGGCGTCACGGAGCGAGTCTGTGGCGTGCAAGGTACTTACGGGGGCGGACTACACAAGGGTCAGCGAGGGGTGGGGGAGGAAGGGAGAGGACGCACGGTGGTTCTTCGGGTGGAGGAGGAGCGTCGCTGACGATCTCTACACGGAGACCCTGAACGCCCATGATGGCAATCTGGTAGGAATCTTCGCCAGTCAACTGCATGTGTTGGAGCACGCGGTCGAGGGATGAGTGTACGGAATTGCGTTAGAACGATCGTAGATAACGCACGTAAATGTACGGTCCGGACACCAATCGCTGGATGTGATGTCAGCGAGCAAGCGAAGATGATATGGGAAGGCGCACCGAGGCATGGAGAGAAGCAAATTCAGTAGGGACGCGCAGGCTGAAGATGGCATCCGGGGGAGGCTTTGTCCAGTCTCTTGCGACGGCCTCGAGTTCCTGACGAGTGCGGATCAACGAAGGAACGATAGCACAAGTGGGAGGGGTGCCTCACAGGAAAGCTTTGTGGCAGCTGAGAGGGAACGTGAGCAAGCGGTTGGGCAAAGGGAAGGAATACTGACGACCCTAACGGTCTCCATGTCGCCGTAGGCCAGCGTGAGGAGACGCTGTCTTGCGAGGGCCATCTGTGACTGCTTGTCGCGATATTCGCTGTCCTTGTCGCTCTTCTTGTTCTTGAACTTGTTCCAGAATGATTGCGAGGGCAAACTCGCGCTGGTGGATCTGTGGAGGAAAGATAAAGGGGAGCAAGGACAGTGCATGGGTGGACTTACGCAGGGGAGAGGAGCATGGCGAGCAGGGCACGATGGTGGTCGATGGATAGCCTGATTGTCGATAGCGTGCATCTGACTTGCACACAGGCAACACAGCACCACGAGGCCTTCCACATCTCACATGTCCCATTGTACACGCTCTCATCACCGCCCACGACGACGACGACGACGATCCCCGACTTGAGCCGTTGTGCCACGTGAATCCCCGCCTCGCCTCCTTGCACCCGACCCATGTTCTTGACCCACTCCCGAGCACTCCCCACCGTTCACCGACGCTCCTTCGTCTCCACAGTCCTCCTCTCTCACACATGGGAGAACGAGACCGTCGTAGACCTCCGCAAGGAGGCAAAAGCGCGCGGTCTCTCCAGGTGCGTGTTCTCCCGTGCCCGGGCTTTCCTCGGATGTCTCTTTTCGCAGGCCATGCTGACGGTGATCTAGCAAGGGAAACAAGTCGACATTGGTTGCTCGCATCCGAGAGCATGAGGAGATCGGCGTGACTTCGGCCTCACCTCCCATTCACACCATTCGCAGTGCTTCCACCACCGCTCCTGCAGCCCTCCGCAAAAGGACTTCCCAGGCAGCTTCGCCTGGCATTCCACTCCCCGAGCAGCCTGACAACGCATCCGCAAAGTCGGGCTTTGTGGCCATCAAATTGCCCAACCTTTCCCATCCCCCTCATAACCCGCATGTGCAAATCGTGGGTTTCCTTCGCTTCATCTTTAGTTTAGTGTATCGTTGACCCATCTTCATCATTTCCATACCCATGTTCCTGTCAATTTGATATTTCCTTAGCCCTATGTGCCAGACTTCTGGGATTCCGCCCAACCAAAAGCCCTCGCTTCCCTAGAGCCCGAACTCCCAAAGTTGTACGTCGTCGGCGGGTCAGCCACTCATTACGATGGAGGGCCGACCTATGGTCTTGAAAAACTTCGAGAAGATGACTCGATGCCCACCACCGTTCAAGCAGATGTCCCCTCATCTAGCAAGGAGGCTGGGTTCTGGCCAGAGTTTTGCGAGAGTCTGGGGCTTCCAAGGCCGCTCAGCCTCCGTCGAACCTTGTCCAATTTAGCTGCCCAAGAGGGCAAAGATGAATCCCAGACTCAGTCGAGACCGCTGACTGACGAAGAAAGGAAGGGGTTGTACGTCCTCCTCGGCATCGTTGGAGGATCGTGGTTGGTTGGAGGGTTCATGAATTGACGAGCGGTTGTTGCAAAGGAACACGACACAGAACTAGCAGGTATTAGAACACTCATCCCTTTTGTAGAGTCGCAGACAGGCAATGAGACCTAGTGACCGGTCACCCTCGAGGCCAATATAAAGCTCGACGCCGTCGATGAGTATGTGCCTGGCGCGTGCATCTGGCTCACTAACCTGCCGTTTGGTAACCTGACCAGATCAATCGACGTTCCTAGATATCGTCTAAAGGTTCCCTTCATTCATTCCTCATCATTTGTAATCGTCAAACGCTACCGGTGCTCCAAACTTGAAATCCAACTCGCCATCAAGTTTCTGGTGAGAATTGATCATTGCCAGTGGGCTTCTTACCGCCCATCGTTTGTCTTGTCCTACGGTCAGACCTCATTGGTCGTCTCGTCTCCGGCAAGTTCTCGCAAGGTCCTCGGGTTTCCTGTACTTCGATTCTTGATGTCCTTAGTTCCATCCACCTTCCTTGTAATTACTGCGTTGGTATCAGCAACCTACCTTTTCTAGGTCTCACATGCGTTTCCGAGTTCCGTGTACCCATCAATGGCAGACGCACGACCTCGCCAAGATGATCCCCATCACAACTAATCTCTAACGTATTCTCAAATAAAATAAAATCTCACAGTACATCATGCGGTGGTAGTTACAGCGGGCAAGGCATTCGACGAGCTGGCAGACGCATTCCCAGCGCCACCATTCTTCCCTCGTCCCCATCTTACAGATATTCTTTCGCCGTCAACGTCAATACCATGCGACCAAGCTTCTGCCGCTCGCTCTGCAGACGCTCGAGTCTTGAAATTGACAAAGGCACACCTTTGCTGGGTCAGCCGATGGCAGCGGGTGGAATAGGCGGACAAATACGTACTTCGATTTCGCGACATGAACTACTGACTTGAGGTCCGAAGAGGGAATGTGAGGCAGCGAATTCACAAGTGTCCGTATCTCCCCTTCCGTCGCAGAAGCAGGAAGTGACGATAGGAACAGCGACATCTGCTATCATGAGTATACTAAGCGGAACCGAAGTGACGACATACGATAGACTGGTCTTCCGGCGGCTTGATCCCTTGCGTTACTGCGTGGTTTGCCATGATTTTTCGTGCAACGGGGTCATTATGACCATGATAGCGGTCCTTAATGCTCTGGTGCGCAAGCTCGTTGTCTGCTGGTTTCTCATGCCTGCACAACAGGTCGGTCGGTCATTCAAAGCTCGTTTTAAAATCGTACACACCTATACGGGCATTCAGCCCCCCGTTTGCACTCGCCCTTGACAAAGAATGAACATATGTGCGGCCGGTTACGTTTGTAGTAGGGATTCGTGCGAGCGAGTTCTTTCAACATCTCCTTGCCCGCAGAGCTTGTCTTGCCGCCCACTTGCATCATCGACGTAATGCCATCCTCCATCTGCTCGCGGGCGCGTCGAGGCTGGTTAGAAAGATCGCTCTTCAAAGAAAGAAAACTATACCTTGTTTTCCATGTTTTGTGCGTAGTACTCACGATTGATGTCGCTCGTTGGCGCCTCCCTCTGGATTGCCAACGCAGTATCACGGACCTGAGTCGGAAGGCCATACTCGAGATCCAACAGACATGTCTGACAGACGTTCTTGACCTTGGCACACGTTTGGCAGATGACGGTAGCTTTGTAACGAGCGCCCGATCCGGGGTTCCAACGGAAAACAGTGAACGGACGTGCACAGGTGCCACACGAGCGACCAAACTCTTGTTTTGACTGGAGAAACGCCTGAATATTGGGTGGCATGTATGGAACGAGCGGCGTACCATTCTGATGAAGGGATTGTCACCAAGACCTGTTCCAAGGTGTCAGCTCGAACTGGGTGTATCTATGAGACTATGGTAGCCATACATGTCTCGCAGAGAATTGGAAACTCGCTCTGCTCCCATTGTGCCTTGTTGAGATCAGCCTTGGGCATGGTTTCAATGAGAAGTCAAGACTCCCAGTTCGACACAAATTTGGATGGATATAAGCTGACTAATTAACCCCTGTCTAGTCCATGAGTGTGCTATGCGTATGTGATGATCAACGACAAGTTGAAGGGCAATGTGGATGCAGTGACAATAACCTCTCCGCCTTCCTCCACCAGCTCTGACACCTTCTTTTCCAGATTCGGCCGAGTCGCTTGTTCAAGCTGGGGAGGAGCCTGGAAGTATATCTGTCTCTTTGACGTCGACAAAGAAGGTTTCTTGATTTGACTGCACACCATATCGTTAGCATGCACGGGGTCAGTGGACACGGTGCAAAACTCTTACATGGTCTGCTTCTCTGCCAACATCTCGATCAGCTGCTCGACGGTCCACTCCCAACTTATCGATATTTCCAAAGCCTCCCCGCCGCAAACCGGACAGTGCTCACGCCGCTCGTGCTCGAATGTGTACGAATACACACCCTCAGTACCAATTAACATGAAGTAATTGTTGAGATATGCTGCAGAACTGGTTGCGATCTTGAATGCTTCGTTACAACACGATGCTGAAGTCATGTTAGAAGACGAGAAACGGCCTATGGTTGAACACACCAGCAATGATGGCGTTTGTTGAAGCTATTGCGGGTATCACGTTCTTGACCACACCTTGAGTGAGTGACCATGTCACTCCCTCGATTTTGAATTCTTTGGCGCGTGCGGATGCGACTGTATACAACCAGCCGATGTGTTCCGGATCATCGGTGTCAAGCTTCTTTTCTGATAAAAGATCAGACTATGCAAGACATGACTGCCATATAAACCAACCACCGTGTACTCTGGGCCACTCGAGTACAGATGCCCATTCGACACAGTGCTCTGGGAGACGCGGTGTATTGGCGATTGTACAAATTGGGAATGTAGTGGGTTTGTTGAGCATGTCAAGCGAGCACTCGTAACAGGACGACACGGTAGGAAGAATGACACGGGCCTGACCCTTGAAACCTATGATACGAGTTGGAACCTTGGCACTTTGAAGGAGCAGTATAGCTGACCCTCTGTGCCACCGTCGATGAGAGGCTTCAGACTCTCTGGGTTCTCTGTGTCTACCAAATTAACGAGCGTAGCATTGATCCATCGACGCGCCTCCACGGAGTCAAGGCCACAGATGACGAGATTGAATTGCATGTAATAGTCATCATTCTTGTCTTGAATTCTCCCAAAGTAGCTGCATTGGACGTGTAGTCAAACTGTGATTTTGATAGTCACGTACTCACGGGGTGACCTTTACACCTGATACTCGCTTCATAACATACTCGGCCGCCACAATGGCTTTCGGTTTGCCGACATCGGCCTGTCTGTCCATTGTATTCGGTGCATAACACATGTTAAGCGCCAGGATATATACGCACCTGAAAAGAAACTGGCGATTGAGGTTACTGATGTCAATGGTGTCCATGTCGATGACATGAATATCCTTGAAACCTGACAACGCAAGGTTGGCTAGAATTTCGCAACCCAACCCGCCAGCGCCGATGACCAGGATTTTGCATTTGTTCCGAAGAAAGTCTTTGACCTGGGAAAGGTGTGAGTCAACCTGTAAGATGGCGTGGGCAACCATACCTCGTCACCAGCCAAGAAGGATGGATCTGTTCGTGGACCTGGCCGATCTAGGATTTGGTCAATGTGGAAGTAGCGATCCTGCCAGTCGCTCGAGGTTGCTGATCCGTTGACATGGAGCGGGTTATTTGCCATAAATGAATTGAAGCGAAGTCTAAGGAAAGTCTACAGCTTGGAATAATCCTTGACGTTCTACCTCATGAGCTCCTCACCTTACGATAGAGGGTATGTCTTGGTTATGTAAGCCTAGTATGGCTCAGACTTTCAGCGGTCACCAATACCTACGGCAACGCTTGGTGCTGTCAGTCTTGAGCGGAAAGCCTGTCAGAATAAACAAGATCAGATCTGAGGATCACAATCCGGGTTTGCAAGGTGTGTTCTGCGTTGTACAACCATGATTGACCTATCATCGTTAACCCAACCATTCAGACTACGAAATAAGCCTGCTGCAACTATTGGAAAAGGCGACCAATGGCACCCTCATCGAAATCTCCGTCACTGGTATGCTGAAAGTAGATCCAAGGTATATCTGCTTGATCAATCCCGCCAGGTACCGCCGTCCTGTTCAAACCAGGAATTATCTCTGGTGGATTGGTGACCCACGAATGCCCACTCTCGCGTGCAGTGGGCTACTTCCTTGAGCCTCTCGTCATGCTCGCACCCTTTTCGAAGAAACCATTTCAATTCACATTGCGAGGGATCACGACGGATGACATGGACCTTTCTGTGCGTTCTTCGCCGACATGACTAGCATAGCGATGCTTAGAACTACCCAGGTTGATCTTATACGGACGGTGACCCTTCCCCATCTGCAGCTCTTCGGAATCTCTCAAGGTGTCGAACTCAGGGTGTGTATTTGTTCAACATCGGTCCAACGCCGCCTGACTAAAAATCAACAGATAAAAAAACGCGGTGCTCCTCCCGAAGGCGGTGGAGAGGTTCAATTTCTTTGCCCTATTGTCAAGCAAGTCAAAACCCTCAATTTTGTTGAACCAGGCAAGATCAAACGAATAAGAGGAATCGCGTAGGTGATATCTGAGTTGTCTAGACCGTCGTTTATGAATGCCGCCACGTACAGACATGCTGTGCGAGTGAGCCCCCAGGTCTCTAATCGCATGATTGATCCCTGTCGTTCGGTCCTGAACCGTTACATACCTGACATCTACCTTTACTCTGACGTATACAAGGGTGACGAGAGTGGAAAGTGAGTCCCTAACATCCTTGCCTTCTCCCTGGTTCACTGTCGTGTAGATCCCCGGGCTA
Source organism: Sutorius aff. eximius (assembly GCA_038088915.1). Lineage (NCBI taxonomy): Eukaryota > Fungi > Basidiomycota > Agaricomycetes > Boletales > Boletaceae > Sutorius > Sutorius aff. eximius. The sequence continues at coordinate 14,964 of JBBPJV010000143.1, forward strand.
CGCTCTAACTCTGCTGGCGGAATCTACAACGTCTGCTATACACAGTGCCGAGGCCGTCGCGAAACCCGGCAGTACCCCGGAAGATGTAGCACTTCTAGCGAGCCGCGCTCTCTTGTCTGAAATACGGCGTGGGGGCTGTATAGACCGGAAACATCAGAACCTCGTTCTCTTGATGATGGTGCTGGGAAGTGAAGACGTCGGCCGGTGTCGAATGGGCGAAGCGTCACCTCGAACGTTAGTACGCTTGGCCTCGGCGCGTGGCTGGTACTTACATACCTTGATACAGAATCCAGTTCCTCCGAGACGTCAAAGCCTTTTTTGGAACGTCATTCAAAATAGCATCTGCGAACCCATCTGATCCATCCTGCAAAGAGTCGTTCTACTCTTGTTATGGCATTGGGTATGTCAACGTCAATCGGACGCTTGCTTAACTTGTACACCGATGCTATAAGGAAAGAATTGTGCTCGACTTTGTCCTACTTTGCTCGAGCGTCACGTCATTTAACGATAGATGATCGACACTCTGCCGAGATCTCCATCTCCTCTCCCGCCCCCAATCACGACAAGCCATTGCTGGAGTAAGGGCCACCCTACCTCAAACTTTGTTGACAGTTCATCGGTGTGATGCTCGCCATCGAGCAAAGAAGCCAGTTCAGGGGGCACATGAGGCAACTGGCCCGAACCCTGGGAGAACGATGTATGGATCTGCGGGACCATCGGCGCTGAAGGTGAACGGGATAGCCTTGGACGGCTGGTGGAAATAGGTGCGACGGAAGGTCCGTACACCAAGGAGCGCCCGTCTCTGCTTGGAACCTCTGAGGGCTGGTACGTTGATAATCGACGACCGTCCGAATTTACTCTAGGCCGCCCAACAGGGCGTTCACGAGCGCTATTCGCCTCTTCTGGGGATACTGAAGATGGCTGATTTCCGACTGTGATGTTCGGGCCACCTCTTTGGAGGGTTTTGAATCGTAGTTGTTCCAGCACCTTCTCCGCTGCACTTGTCCTTCGGGGTGCGCTCCTGGTCACGTCGGTCTCCCTAGTTGGCAAACTAAGCAAGGCTTCGGTATTGAGGGGAAACGTAAATGACGTGTCGGGGAGTCGTCCTCTGAAATGGCTGAAAGACTCGGAAGAATCGACGGGAGGGGGCGCGCGCTGCGTTCCGAGCTGGACAGTAGGTGACGAGAAGTTCTGTCGGCGTCTACGGTTTCCTTGTGATGGCGATTCTGGAATCAAAACTGGGTAGCGGTGGACTCGACGAAGAAAACCCTGAAAGTAGATGTTAAATAGACTGGCAAGACAGTGATTTCGTAGCCGTACCTTTATGACTCCAAAACTCGTAAATCTTCGAACGTCGACACCCAATTCGTGGACCCCGTGGCTCTCCATCCATTCAAATACGGTCCGCCCTGGTTTCAGCCGAGAATAGAGGTGCAACAGCTTGGGCCAGTCGGGAATTGGCTTTCCTAATGCATGTTGAAGATGCGGATATGAATTCAGACTTGCAAAGTACCTGGCTTGGTCACATATGGACCACACTCATCCTTGACATGAGGTTCGTCTGCAAGCCACTGCACATTTTTCCTCAGCGTATACATATTTGAATATTGGAATATGTCAATTGTCATTATGACCTGGTAATACCTTACCATATACCTGAGCATACAAATGGTGTTCGTAAGTGGAGACACTGACACTTACAGAAGGTGGGAGACCGCCTGACGAGACAGTTCGAGGTTGCAGTCGGCTAGCTGCGCAATGCGACTGACGTGGTTCACCCCATTGATGTATTGGCAAACCTGAAGTCGTTATGACTCAAGGCTTCGAGGCGACATACAGTAAACTTACCTTTCTCATTGTAAGATCCCAGTTATCCTCTATGCGTTTAGACAAGTTTATGAGTGCAAGAGGTACGTGCCAATCCTTTACTGAGGGTGGATTGGGGTAGAAAGGAAGAATCTTCAATTCGATGGAGTTAAAGTCATCGATCGGGATCGAGGTCTCCGAATATGAGTTCAAGTCCTCATACAGCTGCTCGATGATGGTGTACATTGCCAACGATGTTTGGGGGTTCGAAAGAAACATCGACTCTTCCTGCAAAGCAAAGTTGTGAGCATGGATTGCTGGGAAAGATCCGCAAGAACGAACCTCGCAAGCCGTTAGCACCCTGCTGACTTTCCGGACGATAGGTTCGTAGCAGCTCAGGTTCGCTGAACGTTCGAAAACGAAGCAGAGATTGAACCTGAAGAAGTAGCGCTCATACTTTCCAGCGAGAGACACAGGGAGTCCAATGATACGATAGTTACCCGCCGCGCACACGACCAGACGACCACAGAGAGGGTTCGGGGGGATAACATACTTTGATATGTCGCTGAAGTTAAAGAGGGTCCTACCGGAAGAAGTGGACCGATGCTGGGGGGAAGGCAAGTGTCGCAGAGAGCTTGGACGCTGGCCGCCTGCTGAAATCAGGGAAGAACTGGATCGACGAGATAACTTCTGTTCCTCCCCCTCAGCCAAGGTCGCACTGGATGGTTTCGGCGAGGAAGTCACGGACAGGCTGGTGGCTGGTGCAGCCGGAGCTATGAGATCCTCGGGAACCTGAAAAACGATTTTTGGGCCCGTCTTGATATCGAATATCGCGTAGAACACAGAGTGTATTCTAGGCAGGAATGTTTCTCCCCCGGCGGGTGGCATTTCAGGTTCAAGTTGTTAGTACTACCCAGGTCATGGTCCGTCACTAGATCCATCAAAATATAGCTTCCACGTATTATTGGATGTATCCGATATACACCACACGCAACTTGATAAGAGTTGGCGTGAGGGTTCTATACTCCGATTTATACATGATATCATAATGTCCAAACGAAGCTGATGACACGCTGCCTAACCGCCTCCTGAAATCGCAGAGATTAAACCCTAAAAGGATATTCAGAAATCACGATGGCGCTTCTCGAGGAAACACTTACCTCGATCTGAGTTGCTGTCAAAGGGCAGTGGAAACTGGCAGAGTTACTAATCGTCGGGGAGACCGTAAAGAAAAGTATACGCAAATCCAGCTAGCAGATGAGAGAGTGGTTAGATCCCGTAAAATTCCTCATGCACAAAGAGCTTGACTTGCCGTGATACCATAGTCTACAGTGATGTCCGTCGCTGCACTACCCCCAACGCCGCATTTTGTTGCCAAGTCTGCAAAAATCAGGGCACCAGACGACATGTTGGTTGTATATTCAACCGAGAACGGAAAGGTGAAGTTTGTGGTAGAGTGTGAATGAAAGGTGACGCCATTGTCTTGCCCTCCTCCGATAAGTGTGTTGTTGATCGGGTAGTAGATCTGGAAGGGGTGGTCAATAAAGGGAGAGTGGAGGTTTCAAGGCACACACACACATTTGCCTTTATTGACGAGAATGAGACGGAAAAGTAGTTAGGATTGCTAACCCTGACGTTCTGGTGAGTCCCCGGCTCAGCGACAAAGATCTGTAACGCTACACATACGTTATAGGGATCTCAAGGTTGATTTGAACACCATTGCTCAACGCTTGGATCTATGGACATGGGAGATGTTTATTGGCTACCAGGGATTGTGATGAGGTACAATTACCTCGCTTCCATTAGACGTAGCTTGTACGTTCCCAACTATGATATTGGGAGGGCGAGTCCACTTGACCAACCAGGCCTTGTTAGAGTTGTTGCATTCGCTCGAGAAGATGCCACTCACGAGTGCGAGGGGCAGCAAGATGCCAACAATCAAGAAGAGGATGATCATTAGGGTACAACAACAGAACCGTCCAATGCATGCCCCTCGACCGCCCTGCCAGACGATTAAACCCGTCCTCGTGGTGGAGCTACTGTGAGACCGACCTTGGTCCATAACGCACCACGTTGCCCGTAACGCCAGTGTTTGAAATCCTGTGGCCGACTATACAACGGCAGTAAGTCAGCACTCTGCTCTGGAAACGGCTTTACATGAATGTTTGGACCAAAATACGCACCTCCCGGTAGTGGCCCGTGCAAAGGCCCCTTGACCATAGGTCTCCGATTTGTAGTGACCAGGGACAAACGCTGACGCTCCAGGATTCGCGGATTGGGCATATCCAACACTCTCCTGATGCCCTCCCGCCCCATAGGAATCGTAACCCCCCTGGTCGTATGCTTGATGAGGTTGTGCATTGTTGTACAAGTTGAACCCCGGTGTATCAGTGTATGGTTGGTCATAACGCCCATACTGTTCGGCATAAGGGTTCTTGTATGCCATCGCAGTTCAACGTGAGTTGGACGAGGCGTAGCCAACACAGATCTAATACTTGGACGGATGGCGTGTTGCTGCGGCGGGCTGTGGCTCTGAATTGCCCTGGTCCGCAGCGCCACCTGACCCTCAGTCACGCGTCCAATGCTCCACTCGGAATGATGTTCCCCAGGCAACAGCCTAGGAACGAAATTCACACCAGCGCGTACATGCAAATGTATCCATTACAATAACGTCGGTCCCATCACCCGAACCCGTTCGAACCCTGCGGAACAAAAGGCATGCGGTTTCCGCCCGAAGCTTTGTTAACATTGCCTGCCGTTGGTGTGGTGGATATCACGGCCGGCGCGGGTCCAGAAAACGCCCGACCGTGAGAGGAGCCGGGTATAAACCGATTGGTCTGCAGAGTCGAGGATGACTGAACCGCTGCGTTTTGTATTGGCACTCTCGTTGGCGTCCGCAGGGCTGCAGAAAATGGTCGCTGAGGTGTCGGGGGTGGTCCCATGATTTCGGTGGGTTTTTGAATTCGCTGTGGCCCAAGGTTGTGTGATGTCGAAATATCCATCCTTTCGCTATGCGAATATCCTTGGCCGGTCGCTGGTTTGAAGCGCTTTCCCTGATTCGGTGGAGGAGGCGGGGCCGTCATACCGTGACTCGCATCGAGCAGTCGCGGTTGTCGTATGGACGCTGATTGTTGTTCATCTGTAGGTTGGGGTGGTCTTCCTCGAGAGCTATCATCTCCATGATATGCGTACTGCCTTTGGAGGGAATAAGAGAGTTGTGCAGGAGGATGACAAGAGCATACTCTGCAAACCGGCTGCCACCAGGTTTGTCGGCGGTGCCTGCAAATTCTTGGTCGTGCGACTCTTGTCGACTGAAACTGGGGTGTTCCCCAGGAGGGAGAGTAAGACGCAATGGGCCTACCGGTGTCGGGACGGATCTTGGGCTCGAGTTTGACTTGATGCTGTTATTCTGGCTGGACAATTTTCTGGGTGATGACCTATATGAGTGATGATGGTAACCAACCCTGGCACGTCCATCATGAGTCGCTTTCCATTGTGGTTTAAATGGACGGGCGGTTCTCGGAATTGGTTTGCATCGAAACCCCTGCTGCGGTACAGATGGAGTTCTCTCCGCAGAGCCTCGGTATCCCTGAACTGAAAGTTTATTGTGAACGAGACAATCGGATGAAATACCGACTTTCTTAGTGACCTGCGTTCGTTTCGTAGTCGATCGCAAGTCGAAGAAAGCTGCAAACATTGATTGCGGTAATGTTGTACAAGGGCTGCAAGTGAGTCTTGCTGAAACTGCAATCGGTAGAGAGGTCGCACTCCGAGATGAAATTTCCAGTGCAGCATACCTTTACGGCATTGGCCATGCCGTCGAGCGCGTGGGGCAGAGAGCGAAACCAGTCTGACATGGGTGGGTCGATCTGGTAGAGTACGCGGATGAGGGACGAGAGTGACGGGAAAGGATGCATACACTGCGCTGGAGGGGCACGAGTTGTATGGCCTGGTCGCCACATTTTGGGCAGCTCTGATTTGGGTCTAGTGGATAGCATCAGGACCTGGTGACTGCATGAAGAGAGAGGGACTGACTAAGGTGAGAGTTGCACAAGACATGACCGCACTCGGTGATCCAGAATGGCACGGGGGGGTGCCCTCGGTCTGGTGGTGAGAAAGAGAGATGACAGACAGCACAGGCAACAAAATCCCAGAAATCAAAATCTCTCGCGGACTGGTCGTTTGTCGCTGGGCCAGACATGGTCGCAGTATCGAGCAAAGACGCGACGCGACAGATCACGTGCTCATACTTGTGTATGAGCGCTCTCCGTCGTTCGTGAACCACATCATCCGCGTCATCGTCCTCTCCCTCCCTCGGGCGATGGAAGATTTTCAAAATTTATCCTCTCATGACCCCTCAAATCTCAGGTTGTCATCGCAGGGACCAGACTCAGTGGCGTGTCCACAAAGATCGCCAGACCAGTGCCCTCGTCCGCTCATAACAACTCTCGGTTGGGACATCACGTCCATCGTCGCAAGATCCCCCAATTTCCGTCACGTACAGCGCGTACACCATACTTCGCCAAATGCCAGGGTTGGGATCGTCATCCCTGAAGTTGAACGGGATGGCAGACCTTTGGTAATAACTGGTTGGAATAGACATCCCAGGTGGCCAAAGTCATTGTTCAACATCGAGTGGCTGAAAGCGAACGGGGATCAAAGTGAGCAGTGTTCGTTTCCTAGGGGCTCAGTCTCACTCCAGTACAAGACCCAACCGTTCGAAATGTACATAATTGGGCCGATTTCAAGATCCCTCTGGACGACTTGATCAAAAAAATGCGCGAGAGTTCTCCATATGCAAGCCCAGATGGTAAGCCACATCATTTGTATTCCCGCACAGCGGTGGTGTCCATTGTTCTTCCAGAACAGGAGCGACTTTATGGAAAGGATGGTGATTGTCCCGCCGCATGGACGGATTGGCTTGTACAATCGGGTGCTATACCCGAGGACCTTTTGTTCCATGGCTCAAACGATTTCCTCAAGTTCCTTCCTGACAAAGTTTGTCACCAACCATTTTTCCCCCTTCCACTGACCCATCAGTTCAGGCCAAGGTTCAGACGCTCATGTGCTACATGGGTATAGGGGATACATTTACACCGTTCCATAAAGATCTCTGCGCGTCTTCCGGCCAAAATCTCATGTGTTTCTCAGAGGATTCTGGTTCAGCATTTTGGTTCATGACAAAGTCTTCGGCTGCGCCCCAGGTTGCCGCGTATTTTCACCAGTTGGGGCAAGAAGTTGATCTGGAAACACACGTGGTCACTATCGAAGAACTCGCAAAAGCTCCCTTTGACGTCTATGTCGCCGAACAGCAAGTGGGAGATCTAGTCCTCGTTCCCCCAAGAAGCTGCCACCAGGTGGTTAACAAGGGTGGAATTACAATCAAGACATCATGGTCGCGAATGTCTCTCAGCGGCCTGCAGACGGCGCTCTGGCACGAGCTTCCCATCTACCATAGGTAACAGTTTCAGTGACATGGTAATCGAATGCATGCCACTCATCATGCGTAGAGTGTGCAGGCAGGAAATATACAAAGTCAAATCCAACATATTCCATGCATTGCAGCATTTTACCAGACTCGTAGAGGATACGTCGGAAAGTCAAAGAACCGCCTCTACAGAGACCTTGAAACAGCTTGCTTCCCTCTTTGATGAGATCCTTGCAAGCGAGTTCTCAGTTTCTCGTGACTCGATGCCTCATGTTTCACAATCCGAAATGTCTCATACGGACGATCTTCACTGCGACTTCTGTGGGGCTGACATATTTCAGAGCTTCTTTGAATGTGACTCATGTCTTCCTGCGTCTTCTTCCGGAGCCTCCGCGGGTGTTTTACCAGTTGGCGATGGTCTTGTCCTTTGCCCCTTATGTCATGTGGAAGGCAGGACATGTCAATGCGGAGAGATGCAGCCAGTTCAGTGTCGGCCCTTTAGCGAACTACTTGTAATCAGGGACCGGGCGATGAAGGCGATTCAACGCGTTGACCACGACTACACCAATGAGTACGGAAACTTATCCGAGCAACCACTGTGAGTCTTGTCCATTGTACGTGGGCTTTGCTTAATCGAAGAAGTCAATTACTTTCTGGACGAGATGTGAATATATTCGAGGCGGCCTACAAGTTGTTCCAAAAACAACAAGCCGACTACAAGGTGGCGCCCCTTCCCTTTGTATAACAACACGTCAATACTTAACACTCTACAGGCAATAAGAAGCTGTCGAGCGCGTCAGTCGCATCAGGTGCCTTCTTCCGCAGCCATATATTGTAGAATGTGTCATTTCTCTAAGTGCCACACCCACCTGCTGGAGTTAGATTCCATCCATTCGGTGGACGCCATAATACACTCTGAGCGCCAGGATGGGGAAGCGAATTGGCATCAATCTCACCGCATGGGTTCGCAGCGGTATGCAGCGGTACGGCAGCATGTTATCGAGGATGAGGAAAGGGGATCCCATCCCAACGTACCGCACAGGCTCATCTACCTGGCCAAGACTTTTACAACTTGCAGGGCTATAGCTCCTGAGGTCATCAAGCATGGTTGGTATGATCGATTCGTTCAAACCAAATTGATTCCGGTGGGTTGTTATCTCAATCCCCCCTTTTCTATCGACTACATCACACCCAGATTACGAACAGTCCTGCGAAAGCATTGGTTCGGCTGTCAGACGGGATTGATGGCGACGAGCAGGGTGACCCTCTCACCTTGGACGATTCTCCTTCAAGAAATGTTGCAAAACTGGCGGAAAAGTGCGGGGAGCTTCAAATGTCTAATTCTCGTCGGATGTCAACCTCTCCGTTTGTCACGTCCTCCACTGATGGCATCTATGGAACTCCGTCTCCCCAGCAGCCCAGCCCCCCACTCATTCCTGATCCTTCTTCACCTGTTGCTAGCTCAATGTCTTTCTCGCCTGAGTCGCATACGATGGAAGTGCTCGGCACTCCCACTGGTGCTGGAATTCGCACGCAACACGATATTCCTCCCCATGACTGCCTTTTGGCTCCTTGCTTGGCTTCGAACGCGAGGCTGTCTCCCTTAGCAGCGCCCCTTCCGTCTGCCGCCATAGATCAACCGGACAATCTTAGCGACCTGACTGATCTCCCAACCGAAGTCGATTCTTCACCACGCAGCTTAGTTGTTACCATCCCAGCTTCTGAAGCCTCGGGTAGAAAGCTTTCCACGGAGCTCTCGCTCTCACCATTATCCCCAGTTGCCAAAACGGAACTCGCGAACAGGACAAGACTGAGGTCAAAGCTTGTCTTTGACTGTGTAGAAATCCCCCAGTCGGAGTGGTATAACAGGAAAAGGGATAAGACTCCATCTCGACAAAAGCGAAAGCGAGCTACTGGCGCATTGCCGGCAAACATTGCTGAACTCCACGACTCTGATGACTTATCCTTGGTTACGCAAGAAACGCCTAATCAGTCACTACCCAAGAGGAAGAGGAAGATGTCACAAGGTCCTGCTTCTCGGTGAGCCTGAACCCCTCACTGCGGCAAGAAGCAGAGCCTTACGCCAGACAACTTGAAAGGCCACCCCCGCCAGACAAACGTGCCGCCGTCTCCCTCCATGTCAGAAACCCGACACCAAACAACTTTCTCGCCAATGCATTGAATCAAACATTCCAATCAAACGGCACTAATGCTACTTCCCGTGTCTCTACTACACCCCTTGGCCCAATCCCTCCTGTCGGAAATGCTGTTGTTAGCTCTACTGTGAAACCTCAATATAAGGATTTTGGTGTACAAAAGAATCTCAACTTCACTCGGAACAATACGACAGCCCAGCCATCCGAGGACCTATCCAAGTGTGTCGTGAGACTGGAGGCAGAGAACCATGATCTGCGGAATCAAGCGGAAGCATATAAGCGCGAATGCGAGCTAATCCGCGAAAGTTTAGATGAAATCAATAGGTTGTATAATTCTTCGAGGCTTCGCTACCGCCATCTACTACCACCACCACCACCTCGACCATCTCTGCTACCCCCGCCATCCCCGCCTCCTCTGCCCCCTTTTGTTCCTCCTCCACCTGCTTCTTCTCCACCCCCGCTCCCGCCGTCTTCCCCTCCTCCCCTACCACCACCACCACCAAGCGACCCGTCCGACTGCAACCCTCATCCTTCCCCGGAATTATCCACCCATCCTAGATGGCGAACGCGGAGTGTCGTAACCGACGGCCGATCTCATCATATGAACGCTCCGGAGCCAGATTATCCCCCCATCGAGACTCTCCCTCAACTCATGTCACCTTCACCTGAGAGTGTTTCCGCATCCCATTTGCAAACGCCGGCAGAGCTGCGTGGCATCAGGGTGAGAGTTCATGGTGATGTTCAGGGTAGCGAGATTCAAACCTACGTTGGGCACCAGCTACACAGTCGAAGGCGTAATCCCGGCGAACCAACGAACGGAAGGAGGCGAAGGGGCAAGTTGCGGGGATCGTCCTCTTTTACTCGCAGCGTCGAAGCTAGAATGTCTGACAGCTCACCGACGCAGCAATGGCACGGTGAAGGCTGGTAATCCAGTCTGGATTTTCCGTTTGATAGAACCATGGAACAATCGCTGTAGAATCTTTGGACCATGTGCATCCACCAAACTCTTCTGTTGTCCCACACGATACTTCGCCTGCATGTAATTTGTATCCTTGCTGTCACCTGCTCTCCTAGTCGATGCTGTCACTTCCAACATCTAAAAACATTACGTATAACTGATTTTCTTGAGCACGTTTCGCTACTAACTTGCAAAGCACTAATCAGATCATAAAAAGGTAGTTCCTCGATGTTCCGTGATAGCAAAGAGCTTGACAGTCTGAAAATGTCAGTATTACCACGTCCTGGTAAAAAAAAAACATATGACCAAGAGAAGCGGATATTAAGATGCAACTAATGAAGGGGGTATATCAGAATTCGTGGTGAAGAAATGACCGGCGACGTGACGATGTACGCTCATAGTAACAAAGAACAACAGAGAGAGGGCTGAGTTGCTGAGGATGGGTCTCTAGCCGCACCGACATGTGATCATTCTCCAGAAACTTGACTTGGGTTCCTGGGCATCGCCATTTTGGTCATGATACGCGTCTCCTTGTGATACACCAACTTCATTTCCCCTTGCACGAACATTGCTGATCGCCGGTGGTGCAGCACCAACAGTTGACACCATAGGAGAGGCACGACCGTATGGCTGGTTGGGGTAGGCTTCGTCATGTCCATAATCGACGCCGGGAGTGGCGTTCGCATATGGGTGCTGCGGAACACCTGTATAACTCGCTCGGTTCTGGGGTGTCGATATGGGAACGTTGACCTGAGCAGCCGCCGACAAGGGCGTGGCCTGGCCGGGGGTGGCGCCACCAGCGCCAGGCGTAAGCGCGTTTGGGACCCTGCGCTGCTTCGACCCGTGGCGAACGAGTGCAGGTGAGGGGGGAACGACCTGTGGGTTACTTTGGGACGTCCTTCTCCACTCGGTATCACGCTGTCTTTCAAGATCCCGTCTACGATCCTGAGGCTGAGCTGCTGGCACGTTCTGGACTTGTGCAAGGACGGGTTGTTGACCCTGAACGCCATCATATCGTTAGTTCATAGCCGGGTGATCATGTATAGAACGACGCACCATTGAGGCTTCCCAACCTTTCCCACCTGGCACTTTGGTGAGCTGAGAAGGACGAGAGGTGCAACCGCACACACCGTTCAACAAATTCCAATCAAAGACACCGTCGTCAACATCATTGTTGTTTTTCATGACCTTGGCAAACAACTCTCTCAAAAAATCGTAGTCGGGAGTTTCCTCGAAACCAAGTTTACGGACATAATTCAGATAGATACCAAATTCCTCTGACGGACTAGTCAGATCAAGATTGGAGTCACCAATTAAGTAACTGACCAGGGTAGCCTTCACAGAGTTCTCTAATTTGCGTTGTTTGCTTCTTTTCCCCGATCTTCTCGTACTTCTGCTTGTTTGTTGCGGCTTTCAGACCTTGCCAGGGCAAGCTGCCGCGAAGGAAGTACATGAAGACGTGACCAAGAGATTCCAAGTCATCCCGTCGCGATTGCTCTGCAGAGCGAGAACCTCAGTGATGAGGCAGTAGACTGGCTGTCAGCTCCGACGTACCCCGTCCTAAGTGCGTATTGATGCTCATATATCGCGCAGTTCCACTAAGACTCTTCCGTTCGCGGTAAGGAATATGCTGCTTCGTCTTCGGGTCGCGGTATTGCTTAGCCATGCCGAAATCAACGACATGGATAACTGGAGTAAACCATAATGAGGGATTAGGTCCTCCGCGAGTGGACAAGGAAGCCTACCATTGGCAGCTTTGGTTCCAGAACGACCGATGAGAAAATTATCGGGTTTGATATCACGGTATATGAGATTTTTCTCGTGTATGGTTTGCACCCGGGAGATCTGAGGGATGATTTTGAGAGATGGCTATTGTTCTGGTTTGGGGCGTGTCGCACCATCTGTCTCGCGGCCATGCAAACGGTCTTGGTGGAGAACTTGCGTCCACACATGTCGAAGAGGTCTTCCAGACTGGGACCGAGGAGGTCGATCACCAAAATATTGTGTAGACCTTCCTGTCCAAAGTGATAGATCTGAGGTATCCCGGCTAGAAACGACGTTGGTTGAGGGTGAATGGTGGGTAGTAAACAGACTCACGGCAGCCAGCGAGGATGCGATACGAGCGACATTCATCACGGAGTTGGGGTGCTTCGGCTTTGCGAGGTTCCTATGAGAAAATGTAAGACAGCGGGCGAGACGGGAGTGCTGCGGACGCACAAACTTGATGGCGACGGTGGTTGAGTTGAGGAGGTTGGTGCCTGTGACGGACGGTGAAGAGGGTGGATGAGATGGATGATGAAGGGTGTACCTTCGAAGATGACACCGAAGGAGCCCTCTCCGATTTTCTTGCCGACGCGGTAGTGTACGCCGACGACGTTGTTAGTTCCGGATGGATGGGAGGACATTACTGGACGTATGTACTGGTAGGGGAGGGGGGAAGGGAGGGAGGAAGGGATGCACTAGCGAGGCTGGATTGCCTGCGCGGTGAAGAATGGAAATCAAGACACAGCTCAACGTTTCGGTCAAAACCGAGCGATGACAAGTTCATCTCCAACTAATTTAACGAAAAATATCCTCCGCAACATCCCCGCCCAAGCCTGGTCCATCTCCGCACCTGCCTCATGCCCACCGACAGCCCGCCCCAGGCCCTTGCAGCACCTCGTAATCACCCTACCGTGGCCGCTGCAGTTTCCACCAGTACAGCGTTACCATTCCCGGAAACGTCGCAATGTTCCTAACCCCTTCCGGTCATCGCCACGGTAGTACGAGAAACAGCTCAGGAAAATCGTGTTTTCCATCCGCTTCTGGATCCACGCATCGTATTTCTTCGTTGCCTCGTCCCTCACCTTTAACGCCTGGAATTCCATAGCAATAATCAGCTTGATCAGCTTCAAAATATTATCTACCTACGCGTGCATGCCGCGTGGCTCCTATCAATACAAAACAATAACTGCCTTTCGGGGCAGTTACCACCCACCTGCAGTTCAATCGTGAAAAGTAGGGACGCGTGTGCAGAGCACCGAGGTAGCCAGGGTCCACAACAATCCTTTTACATCCCGGAGCTGTAAGTTCTAAAAGCGTCCATCGAAGCCATAAAAATCATCAGGACATACGACACTTGGGGATCATTCTGCCAACATTCTTCGCTGGTGTCGTATCTTTCAAATACTTGGCCATGACCTACGCCCACGGTATCAATGACGAGGTAAAAATGGTACGGGATGCATTGATTACCATCCGCTAAATCTTACTAAACGGAAGATCGTCCTTGTAAATGAACCAAGCAAGGTCAGACTGGGAGGTTACGCTTGCATCAGCATTTGTACTTCCGATAATGTTACATAAAACATACCATAATCATAATGGATGCACCGTAAGCTCGCATGAGGTAAGGGACATGGGCATTTGCCCACTTGACCTACTCAAGATATATGTACTGTTCCTATTCCAATGATCAGGGTTTACACACAGTGAAGCACGTCCTAGAACCTACTCGCTTCACAGACCATTGTGGAGATCGGCAGAAATTAATCACTTCCATCGTGCTCTCTCCCGAGGTGATGGGCAGGAATTGCGCCTTGCATGCCACGCCGTGGGCGCTTGTCAGGAAGGGTCTCAACCAGCAGGATGGGGGCCATACACAGAACACCCATTACCAATAATGCCGACACGCTTGTTTTTCAGAGTTGTGCTTCCGAAAATTCTCAGCATCTTTCACACCCTTTGGGAATAAAGGAGACGTAAACGCCCCCACTGCTGAGATGACGATCTCAGCATCATGATGCGCGATCTGCCCTGAGACCATGTCTACAAGCGTTAACTTGTCCACGTTCGCGCCCTCGTCTCATTCAACGAGGTTGGCTTGCGTATTGAATATTGCGGAGGATAAGACGTCGTGTTTGTGAAATTGGTGCTCCCAGTACCCTTGGATCTCCGCTTGTGAGATGTGATAATTCTCCCGATAGGGATTTAGTTCTGTGGAAAGTGAGTAGCAACGTCCAGGAACATCAGAGCCGCATCCTTGCTCGCGACCCTTATTAGAGGTTATTCTCTGAGATGATCTAGTTAATGCGCACGGGATAGGTGTTGTCCTGTTTGAGATAGGACCGCGCAAGTGAATTGGGCCGCAAGAGTGCGTGAATCCGTGTGTGGGTGACAGAGGGAATGTAACCTACCCGCCATGTTCCACCGATATCTGACGCCTTCCCGTAAGCCTGCATAGCTTATGTGTGAGCTAGCGGTAGGATCATGGTCGCGGAACACAAGAAGTGGTGCTACATGATACATTTACATGACGTACCACAAAATTAGTGAAACGAGTTTTGAACCCGAGGATTATGGCCATAGTAATTCCGGCCATGCTGTACCGGAACGTGAGCCCGACGGAGTATCGTGACACGAAAGAGGGCCACAAACCTGGCCCCCACAATAACAATCCAGGGAGAACCGCTACGAGGCTGCACACCCCGTACTGGATCGACCATGCTGATGGACGTTTAGTAATAACGAGGGGAGTTGAGCAGTTTTCGCGTAAAACGGGCCTGTGCACGCTGGTCTACAGTTAGCATGCCATGATGGGACCTCGACGTGTTATGGCGTCTACTATTTTGTCTAGCTAGCAACCATATGTGCGGAAAGTTGTAGTTCATAGATTGGTTACTAGGCCGCATCCATTGAGCCGGACGCCAGCTAGATTTTAGAAATGATTTAGCCTTGCGGTGGTATGTTAGGGCCACTTCTAGCACCAATCCTGCCATTGACCAACAGGGGTCGCATGCCAAACGGTGCAGGTTACGGACTATGTCGTAAATGGGGAACAATAGCAAGCGCCTTCACAGAGACGATACTAGGGACATACAGGGAACACATCTTGGAATGGACTCGGACTGCGGCCTTATCTAACCGGAATGCCGTGGACGAAGGCTACAGGACCATCTCTGAGCTCGAATGGAAGGCAACGAATGTGCGCAAAATACATGTGGCGTAGGATGCCATGAAGGGGGTAACACTAAGCGAGGACTAGAAGGGTTCGCATACATACAATCCAGCTCGGAGTGACAAAGAACAACGTACGTTCCATTGAAAAAATGATGTTCTGGACGCGCTCAGATCTATTAGGTCCACCACGAAAGCTATTAGCGAAACTCAAAGCAGGAGGTCGAGCGCTCAGGAACGTGACTCAGGGACAGTTGCTGATACCTAAGATATGTAGGTGAATGACTCAGTTGATGCACAGCCGCAAATGAGACACCACGCACGGCTCGGAATTTTGGTGGAAATAGAAGCCACTCATAGCGGCAGCTGGCGGTGGAGAACGGGGTCCGATCGAAGATCCGCGTCCCCCTCGGCGGACACTAGAGTCTCGACGGCGACGACCAACGGGAATAGATTCCAGCTTACCGGGAGAAGGCGACGCCGGTGAATCACCACCTTCTCCGTACTCTTCTGTGCAGAGGGGAAATGGTTGAGTGACGGAACGTATATTGTTCCCTGGAGATGGGGGGTTGAAATCGACGCAAACATAGTAAAAACCTGTTGAAACGGAGAGTGATTGGTGTATACTATAGTTACGATGGACAGTTCTTGAGATGGAAGGTAGACGTACCAGCAAAGCTCGCGCCATTTATATCCTGTACTCTGTGATCAGGGACAAGGAATCTTTCCTTCCACCTCATGAAAACGGCCCCCCGATCGCGATCAGGCATCGTCAAATGCGGTCTCCTCAGTTCGTTCTTGACATGCCGAAAGGCGGGGAAACGTTGCCAGTGTACCATATCTTCCTGCTCGTTTGCTCCCCACTTCTGCGTCAGAAAGCCGTAGCGGCCGCCTATGATTTCTGCGTCAAAGTAGGTTGTCAACTCGGGCCAATCGTTGGTTAATCCGCGTATACGGAGGTAGCCGCAAAGGAAGGAGGAAGAGAAGTCGACGTCCTTTGACGCGTGAGCGCATGACAGGTAGGCGGCACACGCAGTACGTACGACGATAGTAACGTTGACCTCGTAGCTGTTCCTGCCACTTTTCTGGGTTCCCTGGAAGGTTGCACCAGGATAGAGGCAATGATGACGTTGAGCGCGGACACGGAGGCGGGTTATGTCGGTGGCAGGGTCCAGCACAGGTGTGGGCATGGACGATCTCTGGGGACGGCCACGAGGGGGGGTATCTTGGGAAGAGCGCTGGTGAGTTGGGGATGATTTGGGGAGGGATGCTGTGCGTATAGCGAGGGTTGGGAGGGGCGAAGATGGTGTGGAGAGTATGGGGCGGGGCTGTGGAACATCCATGTCGATGTCATCGTCGAAAACAAGGTCTGGGTGCGGGTAAATAGAATGAGACTTCTTCACAGGCATCATCGAAAAACGATACAAGCGATGCCCACGTCCGTTGCGGTACATCCCCGGTCTCACTATTACGTACGATAGTAATCACGTGATCGCCCCTATCCCCAAACACGTCCGTTCCAAGTCTCGTAGCGTTGAAGATCATGGGGACAACCGACCCGTCTGGGTACCTTTATTCGAGTGTGTATAAATGATCCCTCTCGAGTCCTGCGAGCTCATAACTTGACCTCGATGCGATGTAGGTGTTACCGCCATGTTACTTCATCCTTGGGTGCTGATTCCGAGTCTATCATTACCTGCCACAGCCTACAGGACATTCTGGCCTGGGAGACCCTCATATTGATACAGCGGTAGGTCCATCATTCTCGGACATGGTGGGTTATCTCAATAAGATACAGGATAATCATGACACTACCGTGAGGGAGTTTCTATGTTCTTTAATGCCCAATCTTGAACACCATCTTGGTGCTTTTGTCGAGTTTGGGTGTGAGAGACCAAGAAACCCTCCAGGCATTTCTGTCCTGGCCTCAAGGGGTTCAGGCACAATTTTTGGATGAGCACCATGAGATTTTACCATTCATGTGCCTCGAAAAAAGGGGCTTATTAGTTGGTTGTGGTCTGTATTCCCAGAGGGCATTGCAGGAGTCTTTGGTAGCCATAGTCAGGCCAGGGTATTTTCTTCACTAGCGATCTCGTGTGTCCTGCCTTTGATGATGTCATCATGCTACATTCTACTCCCCTTACAGTGGATACCAGTTTGTATTCATTCATGCTTACTGAATGTGATCACGACAAGATGATGATGGGCTATTGCAGTTAGAATGGGTAGAAAGAGCTTGAAGATGAGTGAAAAAAGAAAGAGAGGGACTGTATAAGTGGCACGAGACTATGAGACCACAGTCGTATGGAGCATATGTAAGGATGTGCTATTGTATTCAGAGCTCGTCATCCTCTTCGGGAAGAGGGACAGCCTCAGCCTGGTTTTCGGGTCAGTTACGAGTAGACGACCAAAGAATGGCGACGAGTCACCTTCTTCAATTCTTCTTCATACTGCTTGATCAAGTTTGCATCCAGAGCAACTTCAGCAGGAGCAAGGGCTGGTGCTGCAACGAACTCGAGCGCAGGATTTCTGTGATACAAAAGTCGGATTTTAACCAACGAAAACGAATGGCAGCTAGGCGTACCCGACCAACTTCCTTGCCAACCACAGGAAAGGCTTCTCGAAGTTATAGTTCGACTTCGCAGAAATTTCAAAGTACTGGAGGTTCTTCTTGCGATGGAAGGTAACAGCACCCGTCTTCACTTTACGTTCCTTTAAGATTACCTATGTTAGTCTGACTTCATGGGTATGGCGGTGTTCATCGACTCACCTTGACGTCGACTTTGTTTCCACAAAGAACGATTGGAATGTTCTCACAGACACGCTCGAGATCGCGGTGCCAGTTAGGCACATTCTTGTATGTGATTCTCGAGGTAACATCGAACATGATGATGCCACACTGGCCTTGTATGTAATAACCATCACGGAGACCGCCGAATTTCTCTTGACCTGCCGTATCCCAGACGTTGAAACAGATTGTGCCGAAGTTGGTTGAGAACGCCAGAGGGTGAACTTCAACGCCAAGAGTGGCTGTCAACTGCCTCAGGAACGGGGATATCATGAATGTGGCGAATAATAGCGCACCAATATATTTCTTCTCGAATTCGCCGGTCAGATGGCGCTACGTCAGCGCGAAGATCAGCACGCGATCGGGTTCAAAGGTTGCCATTGCGGCACGGCTTTACCTTGACGAAGGTCGTTTTTCCGGTGCCACCATCGCCAACTAGAGAGTTTTGAGATTATACATAGTGATTTTGTAAGGGTATCCATTGTTGAAATGCGACGAAGAGCGGGAGGGACGGGGTATCGATCGAGCATGGAGAAAATCAGCACTCAAATAACCATAACACGAGCAGGAGATTCGTACCAAGAACAAGTTTGAAGGTGGGAATGTCTGGTGTAGTCATTTTGTGAAATTACAGTATTCTATGAGGACAGGAGGGAGGAGGGAGAGACAACAGAACGAGAGGTCAAGAGCAGAAATCAGGACGCTGAGATAAGGTTTTCCGTGCCACTAAGATTATTACCAGATTTGGTCATGTCCTGAACTACCGAGCGCGTCGAACTGTGAACACACAACATTGAGCTTCGTGGCTCAGTCACTCTACCTTTGATCCACAAACTGTGTCATGCATGTGCGCTGGACCCGAGTTGGTTGCTCCAGAATCACGCCAGTAAGTGATTTGACTGAATACGCAGCGTTCCGAGTCTAGAACTACTTTGAGTCAGTGCTTAAACCTCAATAGCATGACTGGCTCAATGGTGAGACGCTACATCCTGATTGACTCACGCATGCAACACATTCGTCTGCAACTCTGTTGTTTGAGCACTCATGGAAACCGTAACTGTGAACCCCCCTTACGGACAATCTCTACAGTCCGGCTCATCGATTAATCCATCGTTCTGATGGCGCTTCCCCGTTGATTTTATATTTGGTCTGCTGGTCGGTCACTTGGCCTAGTGCTTCCACACACTGCATTGGCCTTTTTGGACAGACGATCCTCATGCTTTCGGCTTTTCGGCATGATCACGCATCCCACAGGCCTTCGGTCCTCCATTTACTCGTCCAGAAATAGTCTGCCACTGGGAAGACCGCACCGTACTTACTCATCAACTCTCAGCCAACCAGCCAGGACGCTCATGGCCTTACCCCAACCACCACCTGCGCCGCCCACCGCCTCAATTCCAGCCATGTCTTTGTCCGTTGCTGCAAACGCTGGTCCGCCTCCAAATGTTGAACAGAGTTTATCCTGGAAAGAGAAGGAACAACATGTCCTCCCAAAAAACCGCCTTGGAATCGTATTTTTTGGCCTCATGTGTTCCACCTTTCTCGCCGCGCTTGATCAGGTATTCCCTTGTCGATTCCGCTTTCACCTAGCCTGACATGGCATACAGACCATTGTTGCCACGGCCTTACCCACTATCGTAGCCGAGCTAGGCGGAGGCAATAATTATGGTTGGGTTGGGAGGTAAACTGCTCGCTCGCGTCACTGACGTGACCTAACCATCAGGTGTCTCAGCGCCTACATGCTAGCTGCAGCGTCTTTGGGCCCGCTTTACGGAAAACTTTCCGACATTTTGGGCCTGTATTCCACCTACTCTCGGCCCCCTGGCTCCTACTTACTTCATACACAGGCCGGAAGCCGATGTTATACGGATGTATCGCCCTATTTTTGGTCTGTAATTTACTTGACGCGAATAACCTCCAAGGTAACAGCCGCATTTAGGTTGGGTCAGCATTATGTGGTGCCGCACAGAACATGACATGGCTCATAGTCTGCCGTGCTGTGCAAGGAATAGGCGGTGGCGGCATTATCCAGTTGGTCCAAATAACCATATCAGACATTGTGTCTCTCAAGGAGTAAGTTTTTGTGGTCTGTTTCACCTTCCAGTTTCTTAGGTTCTTTAGCCGAGGGAAATATGGAGGAGCCCTCGGTGCCACTTGGGGCATTGCCAGGTAAACGACGCATCTTATGGTCAACGGGGCATCGCTAAATTCCTGCAGTGTTGTGGGGCCACTCCTTGGTGGAGTAAGTCCGCTTTGAATCGTCCACTGTATGTCAGCTTGATACCATTATCAGGCATTAACCGACCATGTTTCGTGGAGATGGTATGTTGTCTGATTGATTGTGGCCGCTCTCCTTACTTTGGCTTGCAGGTGTTTCTGGATCAACCTGTCAGTGACTCTTCCGGAGCTGACACTTTTTTAACATCTGTAGTAGACCGTCTGGTGGCGTAGCAGGCGCTGTCTTATACTTTTTCTTAAACCTTAACCCACGTCACGGAAGATCATTCCGTGATCACGTCAAAGAATTTGACTTCGTTGGGCTGGCTACTGCTGTCTCCGGTGTAATCTGCCTTTTACTAGGATTTAACTCGGGTGAAACCACGTGTACGTACAAATCGTCACAAATAGGCCCGCCAAAAGAATGTCCACTATCTAGGGAAGAGTTTAGAAACTATCGCTCTCCTCGTTACAGGGGGCGCTTTGCTCGTGGGTTGCGCGATCAATGAGATACATACTAAGCGGTCTGCGATTATACCACCACGAGTGTTTAAGGTCTGAGGGATGCTTTTCTTTTCAGAGCGCCCTGACTTTCTAATAGACACGTACGACCGGTGTGATCCTAGCTTCTACGTTCTTGCATGCTGTTGTTTTCTTTACGGGTATGTTCGTTGGTCTCTCGATGATCGAATGATAGCTAACAATTGAATTACTTCGTTTCAAACAGGATCATAGTACGTTTCTTATTTTGCGCGTCTGCCCTTGCTAAATATCTCTCAGCTATTTGCCTATGTATTACCAAGGCATGTTGAATCCACTGCTCGCCATGCAGATAGCTGATAGCCGACATAGTCCTCGGCGCATCCGCTACCACGTCCGGAATCAAGTCTGTCAATTTTCCTTGGTGTATCTGCAGTTCTCACGCTCATCAATAGGATGCTTCCGTATTCTCTTTGTGGTGCTTTGCAATCGGCACTGTCGGGTATGGTTGTTACACGCACCGGGTCATATCGTCCGATCATGTGGGGCGCCTGGGTTGTGATGACCATTGGATGGGGCCTCATGATTATGCTAGACAATACGTCTAGTATGTGAGTGGGGCTTTCTTTGACTCGGACCACTGCCTACGTCTCAAGCTTGCAGTGCTTCCCAGGAAATATACCCTCTAATTGCAGCCCTTGGGATTGGTTGCTTGTTCCAGGTACACCAATGTCTTCCGCTTTGAGCTTGTTCTAAAATCGTCACCAATAGGTACCGCTTATTGCACTCCAAGCTGCGATGCCCCTGAAGGATATAGCTACAAGCACAGGAGCATTCTTCTTCCTGCGGTGCGCGATAACATTCACGTCTCGGATATTCTGGGCTCACATCCACCAGTACGCTTGGTGGTACAATCGGTATTACAATCGGGGAAGCCATCATCTCGAGTACCTTACAACAAAGACTCAGAGGCATTGCGGGTATTACGATCAACACATCCGCCACTTCAATCAACAATAGCATCAGGCAAATAGCAATGATATCTGTATGTGGTCGTCAGCGATTGCTACGATTCCTGACCTCGGATTCTTCTAGGATGCCGGCCTAAGAGCCCAAGTAATGCATGCCTATGCTCGCTCCATCAGTACGATCTGGCTCGTAAACACACCATTGTCAGCCCTCGGTCTTATCCTCATCTTCTTTATCCGTGTGTATACGCTACACCGGACGGTCGTCCGGGGGGGCGCAAAGACAAACGATCCCGAGAAGGGTGAGGAAGTGGAAACGACGAGTGGTGAATCACGTTCCACCAGGGTCGGAGATACGATTATCAAAGACGATGCTACGGAGCGAACGTTGTCCACTCTCAGGGGTGAAGCTGCACGGGGAAGACAAGGGGGTAAATAACAACCATGCTAAAGCTGATTCCGAGTAGGTTTGATCCAGACCAGCTCGAAGCACCGCTGCTGTAACGACTGCTGACCAAGGCTTGGTATATATATTACTGGCGACACGAATACATATTTGCTTTGAATGGACACAGCGAGATTGTTGTGACTGTGATAATCAAGGCGCTTCCAGTTAACGTCTCGCTGGTGATCTAAGTATGGCGCTCGCGATAGAAAAGGCGTCGAGAAGCTTTACTTTGACTCCATACCGTCTCTTGCCAAAGCGTGCAGTACGCAGTGCAGGCTGCTGCAGTACAAACAAGTGCTGCTCCAGCAATTCCGTTAGTAACAATCCTGCGCCACGTCAGTCACGTGATCTTTTTGTACTTTCGTCCGTCCAGAGTTGCTGACAGTACAAGCATTACGACTTTGCGCAAATCCCGAGTGATGGTTGAGTTCACAGAACCTGAAGGGCCCAAAGAACGACCACAGAAAAGGATTCGGACATCCGCAAAACCCACTCTGTCAAATACTATCCACAAATCATCCAGCGATGCTCGCTTATTCGCACCATTCCGTGCACTTGGGCTAGTCACGAATCACATACCATTTTACTTGCAAACACGTTCCCATAAGGGGGCGACAGAGGGTCCACGGATACACTTACTTACATGCCTTGGAAGATCTTGGGCACTCTGGGAGGGAGGAAAAATGACACTGTTGTTTGTTGGTGAGTGTGCACCTGCTGGAATTGGTAGGATCCTCTGAAGGCCTCGATACGCAGGCCCCGAAGAACCAGGTCCGATCTCATGTCTAACCATGGAATGTGACGCAATTTGGGCGACATCAGGCGTCCATGTTATCAAATATCTTCGAGGAAAGGAGGTATATTGTTCGTTCTTTACTCCCGACTTTTATCAACAGGTCTACACAGGTCACCCGAGCCGCAAACCCACTCGGAACATCACTGGCTTCTTCGGTCATATTCGGATCTCTCTTGCTTGCCCTGACGGAGGATGGAGGGCGAATGCTGGCCTGGGACATCTCGTGTGATGGTGAGGATAGCTATTCGAAACAATTCGTTGCCCCTGATTTTACTTTAGAACTTTCATTCTCTTGTGCTATCCAGTTTGACATTGGCTTCACTGCAGCCACGGTACTGCATCCCGCAACTTACCTGAATAAGGTACTGGTAGCCAGCAGTGAAGGCGACTTGCAGTTGTGGAATATACGTACTCAGTGAGTTTTTCCTCGACTGGCTGCGCTCTCCGTAGACGTTCTGGTTTTAGAACATGCATACACAAGTTTTCGAGTTCAAAACTACTAACCACGCAACACTTGACAAAGATGACATCTTCTGCCATTACAACTTTAGCACAGTCTCCCGCAATCGATGTCGTAGGTATTGGCTTTACATCCGGCGAAATATCCGTGTATGACATTCGCGCCGACGAGAGGCTGATGAGAATGTTCATGGAGGGTGGCGCGATTCGAGGGTTGTCGTTTCGAAGTGGTCAGTCCTTCGCTTCTGCAAATCATCATTTTTTCCTCATTCGTTTCTACGTAAGACGAACACCAAGTTCTTGCCTCAGTGTCTTCTCACGGCCATCTGGCTCTTTGGGACTTAAACTCTGGTGGTCGTCTTCTGCATCTTGTTCGGGGTGCTCATGACCGCGCCATCAGCGCAGTACAATGGGTACCTGGCCAGCCAGTCTTAATAACCTCCGGTGAGGATAACTGCGTCAAGGTAAGCCTTGGTTGATTGGTTCTCTGGCGCTTATAACCATGCACCAGCAATGGTTGTTCGACTCCCCTACCGCTGCCCCACGACTACTCAAATTCCGCTCAGGACACCATGCCCCACCACATCTGATCCGATACTATGGGGAAGACGGCAGACAATTATTGACCGCCTCTGCTGACAGGAGCTTGCGGTACACTTCTGTGGTCCGCGACTCACGGTCGTTTGAGATGTCCCAAGGTAAGCGTGGCATCGGTGTAAGAAACAAGGAGGCTGACATTGACTTGCGATAGGCTCTCTTATCAAGAGAGCCGCAACGCTATCTAAACCTTTGGCATCGTTGAAATTCCCGTCGATAACATCCATTGCCCACTCCACAATGCGATCAAAAGATTGGGATGATGTACTCACGGCGCACACGGATGAACCTGTTGTTCGATCCTGGACGGTGTTGAATAAACGTTTGGGAAAGCATACGTTGGATTATGCGGACGGCACGAAACGAAAATCTTTGTCGGGTTCTGTGAAGGTACGAGTTGTCGGCTACCATGTGATCACTACTTACAGAATTCACTCAGTGCGTCTGTGTATCTGCATGCGGGAATTTTGGTATTGCTGGCTCTTCGACGGGGGAAATTCATATGTGGAACATGCAATCCGGCTTGAAGCGGAAATCCTTCAAAGTGGGACCCTGCCCTCAAGCAATTACAGAACGCCTGAATTCCTCTTCCGTGCCGAAGGCAAGTGGGCGTTGTATAACAGGCCTAGCCACCGATGCTTTGAATCGTCTCGTTGTTGCGGGTACATGGGATGGGTCTATCAATGTAAGCCTCCATATCGAGTTGCCGTCTGTTAAATGTTCATCAACGGGAATAGTTTTTTGACTTCCACACTACCAAGTTGGATTACACGCTGGTCCTGCCCTCATCCGTTCATTCAATGATCCTCCATCGAAATTCTGGATTGTTAGCTGTCGTTTGCGATGACGTGACAGTGCGTGTTGTTGATATAGAAACAAGGCGGATAGTCAGAGAGCTGTCGTGTGGCTCGGAAACTCAAATTCTTGATGTTGTATGCCTCCCCAAATTGATCTGACAATACTACCAGCTAATATCGTCCAGGCATTCTCACCAGACTCCCGCTGGATAGTATCGACATCCCTCGATTCAATAATACGGACATTTGACATTCCAACTGGTGGCTTGATCGACGCATTCCGTACACCAAGTGTTGCTACGAGTATTGCGTTCTCGCCCACAAATGACTTTTTGGCGACCGCCCATGTGGACAGCGTTGGAGTTTTCCTGTGGACGAACAGGGCACAATTCTCGGAAGTTACTCTCCGAACGGTGTCTGAGAAGGATATTACGGATGTCTTGATGCCATCGATGCAAGGAGACATTGAAGATGACGGTACGTCCTAATCAGTCGCCTCTATTGTGCATTAGCTGATGCATTTGTCCTTCCATAGCACTGGAAGCATTGATCGGACTAACAATGGAAGAAAAACCTATGGATGTCTTCTCCACGCCTCCTCAGTTGGATGGGGATCTTGTCACTCTGACTTTGCTACCTCGGTCACGGTGGCAAACATTATTGAACCTCGAAGTGATACAAGTACGTGAGACCGTACCTTCATTCTGTGCCACGGGTTTACTCGATAGGACACATAGCAACGTAACCAACCGAAAGAGCCACCTAAGAAACCTGAGCAGGCCCCCTTCTTCCTTCCTACATTGCCCGGTGTTGAGCATCGATTTGTAATCGAAGAAAAACAGGAAGAAAAGATTGAAAAGGAGACACGATTGGACAAGATCATGGCCAAGTCGAAGAGCATGCTCCAAACAAAACTCGAAAAGAAAGGCAACAGTGGGAATCCGCCATCTTCCCCTCCGTTCAGTTTGATGCTAATAATTTCACCGTAGCTGGCGATGAAGTTTTCGACTACATCAAGGGCTTGTCGCCCGCTGCGATTGATATCGAGCTACGGTCACTGGTTACCTTGGATCACCTGCGGCAATTCATACAGGCGCTCAAGCGACGCTTGCAGTCCCGTAGAGACTTTGAAGCCGTTCAGACATTGCAGAACGTCTTCCTTCGAATGCATGGAGACATGTTGTTAGGAAACGAAGGACTGCGATTGGAATTGGAGGAGTTGTTAGAGATACAAGAAAGAGAGAGCGAGTGCATCTTGGAGCTTGGAGCTTCGTCCCTCGGTATACTGGGCTTTGTCC
>JBBPJV010000144.1:0-40831 GCA_038088915.1 Sutorius aff. eximius
CCGCTCGTACCGAGTGGAAAGATAAACCGCAAGATTGTTCAGAAACATTAACCGATTTGGATGCCCTGACGGGCAAAGTGCTAGCGCTTCCCGGCCGAGGACGATGGTGTTGTACCGAGTGGAGAGAGAGCCTGAAAGATTGATCAAGGACATTGGCCGATCTGGATGTCCTGCTGGGCGGTGCGCTAGCGCTTCTCGGAAGAGGACAACGAAATTCTCAAGGTCATCTATGTCCCCGAAGCGGTTGTACCGAGTGAAGAGATGGGCTGCAAGGTTGTTCAACGACATTGACCGAAGTGGGCGCCCTGGTGGGCAAAGTGCTAGCGCTTCTTGGTCGAGGACGACGGTGTCGTCGAGATCCTCCACTCCCCCGAGATGGTTGTACCGACAGAAGAGTGCGTGTGCAAGGTTGATCAAGGGCATTGTCCGATCTGGGCGTCCTGCCGGGCACAGCGCTAGCGCTTCTCGACTGAGGAATATGGCGTTCTCGAGGTCATCTATTTCTCCGAGCTGGTTGTACCGAGTGGCGAGATGAGCCGCAAGATTGTTCAAGGACAATGACCGACATCGATGTTCTGGTGGACAGAGCGCTTGCGCTTCTTGGCCAAGGACAATAGCTTCATCGAGGGCCTCTACCTCTCCGAGCTGCTTGTATCTGGTAGCGAGGAGAGCTGCGAGATCGATCAAAGACAGTGACCGATTTGGGTGCCCTGGTGGGTGAAGCGCTAGTACCTCTCGGTTGAGGGGAATGGCCTCATCCAGGTCCTCTATTCTTCCGACCTGATTGTACCGAGTAGAGAGATGAGTCGCAAGATTGCTCAAAGACATCCACCGATCCGGATGCCCTGGTGGATGACGTGCTAGTGCCTCCCGGTCGAGGACGATGGCCTCCTCGATGTCATCCATTCCTCCCTGCTGATTGTACCGAGTGAAAAGATGAGCCGCAAGACTGTTCAAGAGTATTGACCGATCCAGATCCTCTGATGGATGAAGCACTAGCACTTCTCGGTCAAGGATAATGGCCTCATCGATGTCCTCTATCCCTCCAAGTTGCTTGTACCGAGCGAAGAGATCAAGTGCGAGGTCTCTCAAGGATATGTACCGGTCTGGGTGCCCTGATGGGCGAAGCGCCAATGCTTCCCGGTCGAGGACAATGGCCTCCTCGATGTCTATCATCGCCCCAAGCTGACCGTAACGGGAGCTAAGGAGAATGGAGAGCGATCGCAAGGAGACGGATCGCTCGGGGTGACCATCTGGGCAAAGTTCCAGTGCTTCACGACCAAGTGTGATTGCTTCATCGATGTGTTCGACTGCACCTCCCTGCCTGAACTCAGCGAGAAGAATTTGAGCACGTGAACGCAACTCTTGGGCTGGCGTACACTCCATTTTACTACTCTTCACATCGACAGGACGAGATACGCACCTCTTGTCTCCATGTGGGACTTGACTTGGTTCGGCGCTTGGGGATGATCGCGGGGGGAATGCGCAAAGCCTTATGCAATAACACTTGCTCACGAGAGCCAAAAAGGCCCACGAAATCCATTTGTCGGATGCAGCGCCCATACAGTTGCCTGGGACACCAGAGCCCACAAAAATTGTGGGAGAAGAATAAGAGTTCCTTTGTCGGAAGCCGAACATGGGATTGGACTTAGATAAGTGGAAGGATGCTAGGGACACTTGCCTGAAGTTCTTCCCATAACATTGTTGTTGTGCCAAATCTTTCGACAATCTTCCCAACGGTGTCTATCCTTTATGGGGGTTGCAGCCAATCTAGAACTCGCCTTAATCGCTATCATCACTCCCTGAGAAACTGCCCACTGCTGTTTTAGTATGCTGCACCGTATGTTCTTTACATTCCGTCTCTCACACATTGTTCACCATATGGACACTACATTTCATTCTAACCATGTACATTGTATTTTCCCTTGTCCCTCTGTCGTTGCCCACATGGACCCTTACAAGATTCATATATCTCCTTTCACTTAGAATGCAGTTCCAGTCGTACCTCAGGTTAGAGCGTGCGACTAATGAGACAACTCAGTCACGTGCAGTGTAACGAATGAGGTGTTCGCAGGAAACAGTATGCCTTATATCCCCAAATCTCACAGAAACTCCACGAAGAATAGCCTTGTGTGAACAGGTATCTTGGGAATGAAGCTTGCTCGGGAGGCATACTAAGGAGTTCAGCTGGAAATAAAAAAACAGCTGCTTCGCGGGCAAACTGGATCGCCGCCACAGGCTCTGGGTTCATATCGTTTGCCCCATTTTCATGTACAATGTATGGTCGCTCTCGTACGCATCCCACTCCTCAATGTTCTCGGGCCATTTCTACTCTAATTGCACGGCGAGCGTGTCAGTGCTGTGCTCTACTTTGTACTTTAGCGCCATCTTGAACAATGCAGCATATGCTTGAAGGTTCCCGGCTCGTCCTTGCCACGGATCAACGAACCGGGCGACGGGGTCAGCACAAGCAAAGGGCATCGCCCAGGGGCTATTCACGAAGGATGGTGAGCGCACGTAGGAACCAAACTGTCTCAATTCACCGTCTGGCACAAGTACCACTGAAGTACCATACATTGAGTCGTTCTCCCGAGCAAGAACATCACCCAGGAACTCCGAAAAGACGGGAGCATGGACAGCGAGGACGACTCGATAAACTTGAAATAGTATGTGCGGCCGTTCTCGTGGCGTACTTTGATGACAATGTCTCTGTCATCAAACCAGAAAGGTGACTAGGTTGTGGGCGTGGGGTGTGATAACATTAGACATGGCTGAGGTGATGGTAGTAGGAAGTCAACCCAGAGGAGGGCTTCGATGCTGAGGAGCTCAGCCTTTTCCGTGCTTTCGATTGAATTGACCCGATTGAATTGAGCGGGGTGAGCCGAAATCCCCTATTCCAACGAGCTATGTAACATGGCCTGTCCTCGTCCTGGTGCCGTTGAAATACTTCGGGGGATATTGCAGCCGCATTCGCGACAATCCTTGGGCCGCCGATCCAGGTGGGTCCACCATGGGGTATGAATCCATGACGTCAACTTGGCCTCATCATGTTTATCACTGTTTGTGCACTACCACCAGACTATTCAATGTCATATCCATGACGGCATGATACCTGTATATATATTGTTTTCAGATATACGCATAGACTGGGTCTGCATGAACGGCATGCAAGGGCTTTCTCGATGCCGGTCTACACATGCAAGGTTTGTCCTTATCTGTATCTCAAAATAGGGTAAAACGTCTGCCTAAAGCCACTGTTTAGATGAGTTTCTGCCTTCCGGTATGCAATCAGAAGGTATAACGGGGATAGTCCATGGAAAGCCATGACGACCTTGGCCCATACGGGTCCAATATTTGTAACATGTCACTTTGGTCTGGCTCTTATTTACGCTTGATTGCATGCCCGCAGCTTGACCGAGTCGGGATTATTCGGTATCCCATGGGAAGACTCCGAAGCTCAAAACACAGGTATAGGCTGTGTGAACTAGATCCTCAAGTTACTCGAACCATCAACGCCTGATTCACTTACAAGTATCATATCGTGTGTCCGACACGCCATGTTTACCTAGCCAAGTTTAGACGTGTATCTCGTCCAACTCTTCCCCAACTGTATCCTTGGTGGATAAGGAGACACAGTACCAGCAACGTCATCCCCGGACTCCCACCGTCATATTTAGACATCCAGAGTGCTACTTTATCCAAACACGTTTCTACAATGAACAACATCTTCACAGGCTGTCATTCAACGGGTTTTCCTTCCCACCCGGTGGGCCTTTTCTTCGGAGGAACGCGGAACACCAGAAATATCTTCTCTGGGGACTGCGGACGTGGCATCGGTCTCACCGTGCAGTGCATCAGAATGATCGTGTGGCATTGGCAATCGAGCTCAGTCGCCATCATATGTCCGCTGGTATGTGCAACCCGACCGGCGACCAATACACATGTTCCAATGCCGTAGAGTCCTTCCGGTATGGTTTGGCTATGGTGTTACGATCATTCTTCCCAACCTCGGAGTATGCATCTCCTTGGAATCCAGATGCCCAGTCAGATCTAGCACACACGTTCACACGACAACGCCCCATGCTTCGCAGGTGGCAGAGGAGACGCTCGTACTTTCCAAGTACGGTTTATTTATATGAAGTTCCTAACAGCCAAGATGAAAGGCGTGGTGGCAGGTTCTTATGGCTGATCATCGCGGGAACACGGAGTACATTCGAGTCGAAGAGCTAGACTACAGCACAATTCCGTGCCTGGATCACATGTGCGCAGCACAGGGATCACAACCCATGGAATGTAAACTTAAAGTAGCGGGCTTCCAAGCATGATAAGTTCAAGGTATAACGTACTTAGTGGATATTCGGTAATCTGTGTGGTGTGTAGTGCCATGAGATCCAGGGACCTGTGGGATCAATCAAAGGATATCGTATCAGACATAATCATGAGCCTTCACGACTCATTGCCCCAATCTCGTCATCTTTCACATCAGCTTCAACAATCCCGATCTCGACCACAGGCGGCCCGCTCTCATCACTGATCTGTTTCGGCGACGAACTGGGCATTGCGATGAGGACCGCGACACGCACTGCAGGCATGGGGGAGGCCGTCGGAGATGAAGTGGGCAAGGATGGCGGCTGACCAGCCATCACTGATGCAATACTAGGCTGCGGAGATGGCGGTGATCGTCTCCTTGTAAAAGGTCGCATGAATCGTGGAGAGCGTGCTGAAGGATCTGCGGGATTCTCCGCGGAACCTTGCATAGACCCCTGAGGAGATAACGGGGGCTGGTTGACATATTCGGCGTAGACAGGCTGTGAGGGGTAATACGTAAACAACGCCTAGCGAGGAAGCCTCGTATGGTAAGGAGGGGCCTACCATGATGTCCACCCACTTGCTCTTTTCGTGTTCGTGCTCGCCATAGTCATCATCGTTTGAATGCAACCACGCTTCCCACAGCTTTGGCTTCTGACCAATATCTCGTCTCCTCCGACCCGTTGTGGAATCGAAGCGGTTTGGTACCCATGTTCCTGTTCGGATGGCCTCCTCGACTAGGCGCTGGTGACGCCGTCGGAGGATGAGGCTCCGAACAACAATAGCAGATGATACAGCAAGGAGAAGGACGAGAGTAGCTGCAAGTGTCGTGTAGGATACGTTCGTCGTCGTCGTGAGCGGCGTTCCGGTAAGAGGATTAGCAGACGAAGACATGACGAGGAGAGACAAAGAGAGAAACTAGAAGGATATGTGGAGCAAGATCACGGAGCAAGACACTTACCGAGAAAGGTGTATACTGTTGGAGGAAGTGTGGATGTTCGTGAGGAAGACATGCGTGGAAGAATGGAGCCCACGACAAAGAGAGTAAATAAATTATTCAAGCACAACCGATCGGACAAAGGGGCGAGAATGGGATAGTGGATCAGTTGGTACCAAAGCGCAGGGTGTCCGATATACCAGGGCCAGAGACGGGAATGAAGATGTCCATGTATGGGTGTGGGAGTGCATAATCCAGTCAGTGTGGGAATTCGAGCGAGAATGCAAAGGGTGAGCCGCGGGTACTCACAATAGAGTGTCGCATTGGCCGTGGACGAGTCGCCTGTGCCCTGCGAGGGAGTGGCTGAGCTGGCTGGCAAACTTGGTGATGCAGTAGAGGGTCCTTGAGGTGAAAATGGTGTGGACGACGAGGAGGACATCGTGATGGCCAAACTACTGAGGTCCTCAAAGCGCGTGAGCGGTGTTGTCTGCGTATTAATATGTATGAGGGATATAAGTACAGCCGGATAGGAAACATACCACAGCAATCAAACTTGACTCGTGGGCGCCGGCGCCGTGGTGGATGGGTATGAGAGCCTTGGAAGGCGCTCCAAATGGCTTGCGGATTTCAAGTCCTTACGAGGCGGCTGTGATCAAGAGATCCGCATTCATAACCCTAACCTACAGCATTTGTTCATCCCAACCGATTCCGTCGGAGCACGAAACAAAGCCTGTCATGTCGTGGCATGTCAAATTATTAAATCTCCGACTAGAAATGGTGCACAACTAATTAATCCTCACACAGATCGATCTCCACAGCAATACTCACCGCAGCTGACGGCGGTATCGCTGATCCGATGGGTCCCCAGGGTTGTGCCTGATACAATTTAGTACGAACCAGGTCCGAGGCTCCGAGCCGAACAATGCTGACGAATGTCCCTTCCTCGAGGTCACGCTATCTGCGCAAAAGCTGCGGACGTCGATCACGAGTTTTAACTTAAGAGTGTCGTCAATTGTGGTGGACAAAATGCCAATTACTCCGCACTTCCGACAGGCATTGCCTCGGCCAAGGTCGTCCGTCAAAACAAGGGGTGATACGGCATTCGTGTCAAGATCAGAACCTGTGCAGATATTTCCGACCGGCCGGGCTCGGCATCATAGTGTGGGCCCGACAAGTACCATACTCACATGGCAGGACGTTGATATGAACAAGCCGGATCGAGTATAATTTTGGCGATTTTCAAAAACATGGTTCATTAACCACAGCCTATTTCCGTCCGACGGCCGACATCACAATGTCAACAAGTCGGTGTCATGTAACGGGGGCCTGCATCAAATCTGGTCTGTCGGCATCGAAATATTGACCTGTCAGGTTGTCACTGCCATCCGTCATTGCAGCCGTGGGGAAACTGACAGGCAGTGACAGGCTCCATCTCCTCATTTGCTTGTGATTGCGATGTACATTCCTGGCGTCGAGGGTATCCCTGTTCTTCCTTAAACATGGAAACAGGCGACGACGTCACGAGTTTAAGCTGCCGTGGTCGAGTTCTCTGATGTTGATCACCTTCCGATTCAGTGCCAATGGGCTCCGGAAATCGTACTCGCGCATGGTATAGTAGATAGATGTTATGCCGGGTGTGCTTTGAGCATCATGCACTCCAAAACGAACTCAAAATCCGAAGTACTGTAGGTACCAATATTTGAACGCTCAATCGAACGGACTTCAAAGTAGTCCGCCAACTTGCCAAACATTTTTTCACGCTCATACTTCACGTTCAACCCGGTCATCGACACACATCTCTCACACATCCGCCCTTCAGTGTCGAGCCATCGCAGAACCGCAACAATCCTGTGAGGATACCGTCGCAATCCACCAATCGGGACGAGATCTGGTTCCAACCCTGCGCACACTCCACGTCCAGCCGAACGCGTTCATGCATCGATTCCACAAGGCGAGCCATGTGGTTGGCCAACTCCTTTTTACCCCTCTCCAGGCGGCGCAGTTCATCCTCGGTCAGGGTAGACCACATGGCTCGTCGCACCTTCGCAGGCTTCGAATCATCGTACACGCTCGCGGCGTTCTTCGACTCCCAATTGTTCTGCACTTTCATCTGAGAGAGCTTGTAAAACGCCGCTCCGACTCGACGTAGTTCGGTCTTGGCGATGCGAGGGAG
The DNA here is from genome assembly GCA_038088915.1 of Sutorius aff. eximius. Classification (NCBI taxonomy): domain Eukaryota; kingdom Fungi; phylum Basidiomycota; class Agaricomycetes; order Boletales; family Boletaceae; genus Sutorius; species Sutorius aff. eximius. Next base: position 7,419 of record JBBPJV010000144.1, read on the forward strand.
ACGAATATATGACGCAGGCTCTGGGATCAACGCATCCCACGGACCATCGATTCCCTTTTGCTAGTGCAAGCGATAGGTTTGTGCAGCACGACAATCAATGGCATTCCATTCGTATACGTTCTGGGGCTAGTCGTGGCGGATCTAGAACTCGATCATGCACTTAATGTCGTCTGCGACGTACTTGTCGGCGAGGACGAGCAACGGGAACGCATCGGCGGCATTCGTGGCTGTCGACCTCCTGAAGATCAACGTGCTAGGATACCAGAGTGCGAGTGAGGAGAGCGGAGAGTGACAGTTGAGAAATATAAAATAGGGACCACTCACGAGGGGGTGCACATCGCCCTGAAAAATGTGGCGAGATCAGCAGGATCGTCGAGCAGACGCACAATGGGAATGCCTTCGAAGTATTCATTTGTGTCTGCTCCGTGGGGAGGAGCAGCTGGGAGCATGAGTGCAGAGAGACCCTTGGCCTGCGTTGCGAGCACCTTACAGTGCAGTTCAAACAAGGAAACTGTCTCGCTGCCCAAATACTGGGCAGATATGATGATATCCCCGTTGTCCAAGAACAAGGCAGAGACTTTTTCGTAGTTCTGAATGGTGTCGTGGGTGTTCGACATGTTTGTGGTAACAGCACTAGTATCGAGACGGGGGATTGAGTTCAGGAGAGGAATGGCGGTCGGCTGCAGGATAGGTTGCCTTATTTGATAGCAGGATAGGGGCTCATACTCCACCAGGTTCTGACATCATTTTTCGACCTTGCGTTATTTCAGCGAATCGAGCTCGTACATATATTCAAGGCAACGGTGTGTTCGCCTCACTGAATTGATGAATGGGACAACAATATGTGGAAAGAGGCATGACCATGTACTGTGAATGTCTTCCTGCTCATAAGTATCAACATTTGTAAACCCGGTAATTGGTCATTAAATGTAAATCTGAGCATCTTCGTAACCATACTGGCTTCACGCATGTACGTGTAGCCTATTCAGAGGTGCTGATAAAGTTTTCTCCAACAGTTGACCATATATGCGTGATTAAAATGATTCAACTGGACGGGAAAGATGACAACAGGACAATAACTCGTGTGCGCCTGAACCTTGGCTGCATATATCCTATATGATATCCCGGTGGGATCAGGTCCACGGAATGTATGACATCACACACCCTACGGATTGGTGAATATCCACCTACAAGTGCACGTGTGGCGACCAGGCACTGAACTGTGTTGTCGTGTAGCCCTTTGACTCGTATGTTCCCGCGATGATTAGCCACAGGATACTGCCACCATGCCTTTCATCCTGATCATCAGGAAGTACGTATAAATAGAGTGTACGCGAAGAGTACGAGCATCTCCTCTGAAGCCTGCGAAGCATGGGGCGTTGTCGTGTGAACGTGTGATTTGACTTGGCATCCGGAATCCAAGGAGATACATACTCCCAGGCCGGGAAGAATGATTGTAACTCGAAAGATACGGCATTGGAAAGCATGTTTTGGTCGCCGATTGGACTGTACATACCAGCAGACATATTACGGCAACTAAGTCCGATTGTCATACAATCATTCTTACACACCAAGACTGACTGTAAAGGAGTCCGTCGCCCGCAGTCGAGAGTGAGGATGTTTCTAGTGTTCCACCTTCCTCCAGAGTGACAACGGGGAAATGGCTGTCGGATAAAACTCTGCCCGTGAAAATGATATTAATGAGATGGATTTCGGAGCGGGTTCACACATTTGACGCATCTAAATATGACGGTGGGAGTCCGGGGAACATGTCGCTAATATCATTCACCGAAATTATGGAGGTTTGTCTCGGGTTCTCAGGTCCGTCGGTGTACAAACAGAGGTGAATATGGTGCTTGCAAACAAATCATGATCATTTTGAGGATCAAGTTCTCACAAGTAGTTTACACTTTGTTGTACTTTTGTAGCAATTACCCCGTAGGATACTGAACACTTCTGACGAGTGTTGCCGACATGCAAACAAGTGTAAAAAGAGCGGGTCAATGTGACTTCATACAATGATACTTGCTGGACCAATATGGACCCAGCTCCACAAGGACTAATTCGCTGTGAAGAGGGTGCGTTACACTTTTTGATGGTGACATACAAGGCCAATACCAGCCGGAGCTCGTTTAAATGGTAGCTTTAAGTGGACATTTAGCATATTTACGGATACAGACAAGAGTAAACATTGGATATGTAGAGTAGCAATAGTACTGGACACATCGTTCATGTGGATCCAGTCAATATAGTTCGTGCATTGCATTTCTACAAACAATAAATTATGTGACAGTCATCCCGTCGCTTAAATATTGGCTTGAGGCGGACATTTAACTTATGCTGGAATACAGACATGGGCAAACATTGCATGCATAGACTGGCATCGAGAAGGCCCTTGCACGTCGTTCAGGCAGACCCAGTCTACGGAAAACATATCCATTCAACATTTATGATTGAATAGTCTAGTGGTGGGGCACGAATCATGATAAACATGACGAGGCCAAGGTGACGCCATGGGTTTATACTCAGGTTGGACACACCTGGATCAGCCGCCAATGTCAACAAGGACCAAGCCAAAGGTGTGTGTCGTGAATGTGGCTACGATATCCCTCAGAGTATTCCGCCGGCACTGGGACGAGGATGGGTCGACATAGCTCATTGAAATAGGGGATTTCGGCCCACCCTGCTCAATTCATTCAGATCAATTCAGTCGAAAACGTGTAAAAGGCCGAGCTCCTCACCATCGAAGCCCTCTGGGTTGACCTCCCACCATCACCCCAACCATGTCTAATGTTACCGCACTGCATGCCCACGATCTAGTCACCCCTCTCTGGTTTGATGATGGAGACATTGTCATCAAAGCGCGCCATGAGAATGGTCGCATATACTGTTTCAAGCTACATCGAGACATCCTTGCCATCATGCTCCCGTATTTTTGGAGTTCCTGGACGACACTCTTGCTTGGGAGAACGACTCCATGTATGGCACTCCGACAGTACTTGTGCCAGACGGTGTAAGTGAAACTGTTTGGTTCCTGCGTGCACTTTACCATCCTTCGTGGGTAGACCTTAAACGATGCCCTTTGCTCGGGCCAACCATGTTGTCCAGCTTGTTGCTCTGTGGCAAGTACAAGCCAGGAACCTTCAAGCATACGCTGCCATTGTACAGGATGGCGCTAAAGTATAAAGCAGAGTACATCACCGACACACTAGCAGTGCAACTCAAGCAGGAATGGCCCAAGAACATTTGGGAGTGGGACGCATACAAGAGCGACCATGCATTGTATATGAAGGCCGGGCGGAGCAACTACGATGATATGAACCCAGAGCCTGTGGCTGCGATTCAGTTTGCTCGTGAGGCCAATTTGTTGAGCATCCTGCCAGCAGCATATTATCAGCTATCGACGATTAGCCCTGCGCGGGACTTTGACAAGCAAGCGAGGATGGGTCTCAGCTTGTTATCAGACCATCATTGTGTATGATGGTCCAAGTTGTCAAAGGAGGACATTCTCGTTGTTGAACGGGGAGAAGGCAAGCTCGCGCTTGCTATGTCCAACATCTGGCACAAGATGATGGATATGATCCCGGCTTCGGAGACAAGGTGTTGAGCGGTGTGGGGGTTGATGCCCAAGACGCAGTCAAACGACATCCTGCAGGATCTGCAGGAGTTTTGCAAGCTGGACAAGTTGCCAGGGGCATTTATGGGCGCATCTTGCCAGGAGAAAGTGAATGCGAAGGAGAGGGAGTATCGAGAGACGATCTGGAGGGGGCCGCCCTACTTTTTCGATCTTCTTGAGTAGTTCGCTGAAGGGTTGGGAGTCGCTGCTGCCCATGGCGACTCGAGGCTATAATTAAAAAAAAACACTTACAATCCCATATCATGAATTTAACCTATGTTATCATCCATCTGTTATATCATGTAATTGTTATGGGTTAGTTCTTGGACAAAATTCAATAAACACTCTGGCCCATTTTCGCGTTTGCATGGGATGGCCCAATGACTCAATGCTTCCTCCATCTTCGCTATGGTCCGCTTTGCAACGAAGTGTCGGAGAATCCGAGATTCAGCCACCCGGTACGGCGACACAGCCACTCGTTACATAATCACGTAGTTACTTCGCACTCAGTGTACTGTTGGATACTCTAGTGACTTAACTGAGTATCCAACAGGTATGTAGCTACATGTGCCAATTTAGTGACTTAACTGAGTATCCAACACGAAGGGCTTCTTGTACTAAACGTCAAGGTTGCTTCCACGTTTTTATCTCAGCCGCCAGGGAGACGCCTGTGTGTTGGAGATTTTTCGATGCTATTGGCTGTGGATTGCTGGTCAAAGTGATCATTAGAAATTACCCAACGTGGCCTCGTCCAGGTAACTTACTTCATGCCATTGACACATGGGTGGGCTTTGTCTCATTTCCCCGTGGGGACCTTCTCCAAACAAGACGAGTCGTCGGCGGTTCCCAAGTTTACAACCTTTAGTTCATAAATTGTGTGGTGCCGGGTCTGATGGTCGCTCTCTGGCGGTTGGGCTCTGATGAATTCAAAGTTGTCACTCTTCCATCATATATCATCTTCGGAGTCCCCCGCCAGAGCGCCAGACCAAGCCAAGTCCTGCATGGAAGAGGTACGGGTCCTCTTTCTATCGGTGTGAAGAGTAGTGAAGTGGACTGTGAACCAGCCAGAGAACTGCGTTCACGGGCTCGGATGCTTCTCGCTGAGTTTAGGCAAGGAGGTGCAACCGAACACATCGATGAGGCGATTGCACTTGGTCGTCAAGCACTGGAACTTTGCTCAGATGGTCACTCCGAGCGATCTGTCTCCTTGCGTTCGCTTTCCATGCTTTTTATCTCCCGTTACGACCGGCTTGGGGTGATGATGGACATTGAGGAGGCCATTGTCCTCGACCGGGAAGCATTGGCGCTTGCCCACCAGGGCACTTAGACCGGTGCATATCCTTGAGTGACCTTGCGGTTGATCTCTTCACTCTGTATGAGCAACTTGGAGGGATAGAGGACTTCGATGAGGCCATTATCCTCGACCGAGAAGTGCTAGTGCTTTATCCATCGGGGGATCTGGATTGGTCAATATTCTTGAGCCATCTTGCGGATTGTCTTTCCACTCGGTACAACCAGCGGGGAGGAATAGATGACCTCAACGAGGCCATTGCCCTCCGCCGAGAAGTGCTAGCGCTTCGCTCACCAGGGCATCCGGATCAGTCGGTGTCTTTGAGCAATCTTAGTCTCGATGACAGAATGGAACCCAACAAACTGCATCGCCGATGCCAGATGTATCACCTCGTCTGGGCTCTCTTTGTCTCCAACGGTCGTATGACAAGCAGAAAGGTATGCAAACTGGGGATTGTCCAAATCATATTGGATGATTTGATGGATGGTGAAATGTCTGTCGTACAGCGCAAATGCGTACTTGAATGGTTGTTTGGGGTCGGGAATACCATGGCATGCAAAGTGCACCCAGTCGCTCTCGCGGAGTGCTTCGGTAACCCGGGCAACGCAAGATTCAGCACCTTCGATACGTGTGAACGTAGCGAGGCCTTCAATGCGCTGGCCGATGACAGTCAGCTCAGGGCCAATGGAAACCAATTCACTCTTGCCCATAGCTGTCACTTGACCTATGGCAATGAAGTGTTTCGTATTTGTTGTACTATGTGAGGGATCATGACGTCTGGCGCGAATGAGGGCGGTGAGAGTGGGGTATAAGACGAGACGTAGAGATCAGCGAGGCCATGCTGACCCTCCCTAAACCGAGTGGCGGCGTGGAGGGGAGTAGAGAGAACTCGGCAGTGGGACACCACCAGATCCAAGATTGAAGGCGATGGGTTATCTGGAGAATATCAACCATGGGAGAAACAATCTTGTCCCAGAGTTTGGGTAAGCTAATGCAGATCTCGTTCGTCACGTCCATCGACTTCGCGTGCAAGATACGGGTGCGGAACTTAGTGGACAGTTGTTGGACATCTGCTCTCGTGATTGACAAGGGAACATGAACTGGATCCTTATCGTGAGATACAATGAGTGTATCGCAGCTGTACTGGCTCGCATTCACGATGACAACTAGACCCTCCCGGACTGCTTCTCGGGGGTCAGAGAAAAGCAGAGGAGGGAGGAAACGCGAGAGACCGGGTAACTCTCGAATACGGGTCAGGACCGTTCTCAACTTGATATTAAGGCGGTACACCTGCTCGTGCCCATCCGTGCCATCGGATGAACAAAGGGCATTGCGAATGAGCGATGTAAGCTGCTTGAACTCTTTTGCCAACACTGTTCCTACTGGCCCAGATGCAATCATGCCGTCGAGTGGGGATTGGAGGCGAGTGAGTTGGCTCCAAAAGATACTTTGTCCCTGTTCCAAGAGTTCAACTGCGTTGGTAAGAGAGTGGTTGCGAAGACAAGCTGAACATGCGTCTGCTGTGAGTGATGATGTATGGCTCTTGAAGGCGCCGATGTGCTGGGGTAAGGGTGGTAGTATTGCCAGGTGATGAACAAGCATTTGGAGAGACATTTCATATGCCAGAAGTGTGGAGGGATGGTGAAAATCTTCAGCAGCAGATATCCATGCCCTGGCAGTGGACAGGTCCACGGAAGATGTCGTTTGTCGCATATCCACTAATTTAGCATAGACATTGAATAGCTCTTCCATGTGTTCCGACTGATGTGACCGTGTGAACCGAGCACGGAGACAGTCTGTCAGATTTTCCAGTGATTGTGATTGATCAGGATGACCCAGTGGGCGAAGTACCAGTGCCTCCCCGCCAAGAATAATGGCCTCATGAAGGTCTCCTATCTCCCCCAGGTGACCGTACCGAGTGGAGAGGTAAGCCGTGAGGTTGTTCAAGGATACTGGCCTATTTGAATTTCCTGACGGGCAAAGTGCTAGCGCCTCTCGGTTCAGGGCAATGGCATCATCGAGGTCCCCTATTCGCCCGAGATGGTCGTACCAGATATAGATAGGAGAGCAAGATTGATCAAGGACGTTGACCGGTCTGGATGCCCTAGTGATCACAGCGTTAATGCTTCTCGATTGAGGACAATGGCCTCGTCAAGGTCTGCTGTCTCTCCAAGTTGGTTATGGCGAGAGGTGAGATAAGCTGGAAGAGAGCTCAAGGATACCGATTGATCTGGGTGCCCTGGCGGACACAGTACTAGAGCTTCTCGGCTAAAGACAATGGCGCCATCGAGGTCGTCTACTCCCTTGAGGTGGTTATGCCGGGTAAAGGGATGAGCTGCAAGGTTTGTCAAAGACGTTGACCGACCTGGATGCTATGGTGTGCGAGGCTGTAGCGCTTCTCGGCCGAGCGCAATGGCCTTGTTGAGTACCCACGAGATGGTTGTACTGAAAGGAGAGGCAAGCTGCAAGATTGATCAAAGGCATTGACCGATCTGGATTCCCTGGCGGGTAAAGTGCTAGCGCTTCTCTGTTGAGGATAATGGCCTCGTCGAGGCCCTCTATCCCCCCCAGACCAGTTGTACCGAGTGGAAAGATAATGTGCAAAATTGTTCAAGGACATTGACCGGTCTAGATGCCCTGGTGGACAAAGTGCTAGTGCTTCTCGGTCGAGGTCAATGGTGTCATTGAGGTCGTTTACTTTCCCAAGACAGTTGTATCGAGCAAAGAGAGAACATGCAAGATCGATCAAGGACATTGACCGATCAGAATGCCCTGGTGGGCGTAGCACTAACGCTTCTCTGCTCAGGGCGCTGGCCTCACCGAGGCCCTCTGTTCCCCCCAGCCGCTCGTACCGAGTGGAAAGATAAACCGCAAGATTGTTCAGAAACATTAACCGATTTGGATGCCCTGACGGGCAAAGTGCTAGCGCTTCCCGGCCGAGGACGATGGTGTTGTATCGACTGAAGAGAGAACGTGCAAGATTGATCAAAGGCATTGAACGATCTGAATGTCTTGCTGGGCGCAGCGCTAGCGCTTCTCGGCTGAGGACCATAGCATTCTCGAGGTCATCTATGTCCCCGAGTTGTTTGTATCGAGTGGAGAGATGAACTGCAAGATTGTTCAAGGACATCGACAGATATGGATGTTTTAGTGGACAGAGTGCTTGCACTTCTTGGTCGAGGACAATAGCCTCGTTGAGGGCCTCCATTCCCCCGAGTTGGTCGTATCGGGTAGCGAGATGAACTGCGAGATCGATCAGAAACGTTGACCGATCCGAGTGCCCTGGTGGGCGAAGCGCTAGCGCTTCTCGGTTGAGGGAAATGGCCTCATCCAGGTCCTCTATTCTTCCGAGCTGGTCGTACCGTGTAGAGAGATGAATTCTGGGCGGTAGACAATAGCGAGACAAGCAAGATTACATCAATGTTTTACGAGCACATGAAGGACAAGTTTGGTCGTCTGGATCATACCCATGCAGCATTTGCATTGCACAAGACGATGCAAAGCTTGGTAGATGTGCCATTTGATCAGCGCATTTTGTATATACATCTCAGTGCCTAGTTCGCTTCTCTTGCCAGCATTTTTTTACCGCTGTAGTTTCGTTTATGTTGCTACAGTCAGGCATTGCACAATGAAAGAAGAGGACAGGCATGCATGATGTTAGAGATGTGTAACATGCGCACTCAGTCAACATCCTGCGATGTTTCAGGAAACAAAACCACCTGGCGAGACAGTAAATCTCTGCCACGGCTGCGAGCATCATTTTCCCTGATCGATGGGATGTTCAGTGGAGAATCGGCCCTGTCTGGAGCCGGTTCAAGGATATTAAAGAAAAAATCGAGGCACCCTATCGCATTTTGGATTTGCTTTGGATCGCCACGAGCCTCTAAACCCAAACGGCCACGTTGGCCACAGCCTTTTCTTCACTACATACCATAGGAGAAGCCGATGTGACCATGATCTGATGGGCGTCAGAAGAACGTCGAACACCATGGAACATGGTTCTGGTCATTCCCGAAATCAACACATCCATGGTAAGATGTCCTGTGCTGATTCGTCATAGGCTGAAGCAAAAGAAGCTCTCTAAAGGCTTGTATCGTAAAGAGGTCTTTCCCGCCCGACAAATGTTTCTGAAAACAACTCCCTGCCAATGAGCCCACGGTATTACTTATCGCTCATGCTGTGTTGACAGAAATATATCACTCTTTTGGTCAAGCACGTGTTGGAACAAGCGCCGGCGCGCACTCAAATCGAGGCAGCGTTACGCCCGTGTTCTCTGCCTCCCCTTAACCCTCCTCAGTGAGCCGAACACCTGCCTCGCGTCTAGTAAGTCGGCCCATCGACGCCGCAATGCCACCTCCACGGTCTGATGGCTTTATCTTCATATCGAGTGCGTCTCTCTTTCGCCTTTCGATTGACACGACCCAATCCCCCCCATAGACATCAAACTCGGCCTAGAACATTTTCATCAGCCTGTGGATCAAATCGCATTCGAAGATGGAATGTTCAAGAAAGAAGTGGCCGTGGAGGGTGATCCCGGTGAAGACCACTCGCAGAAGTTTGATCCGCCTCTGTGAGATATCCTGTCGTGGACTCGTGAATCTTGGTGATGATCCTGTATAGCAAACTGCCGACTCAGGACAAACTGATCATATCGGTGCGGTACACCTCGCCGCAGAACGGAACACAGATTCTTCCCATCACCGTGGATTTGAGTGAGGCCATGACCAATGCAAAGGACGACGGAAGCGGAAAGGAGGGTAAGCTATGCACCGCTGTTTACCGAACACGCCTCATGCTGGCTTTTGAAAGAATACATCAAATCTTACAACAACATCGAGGTGGCCATCACCATCACTTCTCCCAGCGAACGCTTTTACAATATCCTCTTTCCATCGATCCCCAAGGATATCCTTAGCGTATGCCCTCGGTGAGCGTATTCGCCGCGTTTAATCACCACGAAGCTCATCGTTCAAAGTTTCCGAGTGCTGGTCATAGGAAATGTACTTTTATATCTCCGCATGTAAAACAATGGCTTATCACTGATGAAAATTTTCAGAGTGGTGCTGGAAAGTCTACCCTAATTCAAACAGTCTTTGGTGTCAAAGGGGTCGTAGGTCTACCTTTACTTGTAACAATCGCATCTCCAACTGTCTTTACAGGACATCTCACATAGCCGACGAGGGAAGGCGGCCATTGGCCAAGAATTCTTTGCAGAATATGACCTGCCTTTTGTTCTTCACGACAGCCTCGGATTTGAGGCGGGGGAACGCTTACACATAACGGAAGTACTCGACTTTGTCGAGGACCGTGTAAAAAAGGAATCGCTGAAAGAAAGACTGCACGCCGTTTGGTAGGGCACTAGATGGTGATAAAACGCGGCTGAGCAACGATTTCAGGGTGTGCCTCGCAGTCCCGTATGCTAAAGGACGATTTACTGAGGCTGGTACCGAAGATTTCCTCAGAGCCAGAAAGGAACGTATGGGCAACGGTGCGCGCCTCGGGTGATTGCAGCCTGCCAGTATCTGAGTCTGTTGTAGTTCCGGTTATTGTTGCACTGACGCAGGCGGACCTACTGGACAAGTTGTTGATCATGAACGTACTCAAGGAAGGTGCCCGGTTCACGACCTTAGAGGACGCGCAGCCATACATATCAGATGGAAGGAAAAAGTTTCTTCACAACTTCTGCACTACACCCCTCTTGAAACAAGCGGGGGAGATACCGCATGTACCCGTTTCTGGTACGTTTTTGCTCTGTTTTTTTTTGGCTCGTATCGGGTTAATGGCATGTCAGCGGATGCCCCGTTTGACTCGGGATCATTGCTCACTAGGCTTATGGATGTGACGGTCTCCGAGATCGTGAAGTTCATGAGAACCGATCCAACCTACGCCAAGGCGCTGAGGCGGTGAGCACTGAACGTAGCGCGCCATTATATATCGCTGGAACGACATGATGGGGGATGTATCGATAAAAGGCCGACTCGGTTATAGCATATGCTCAATTTCATCTCTTGGATTGTACGGTAGAAAAGACAATAAACATGTTTTCATCACGACGTCGCAGTTCTAGCGGTTTCCGGAGAGTGGAAGCGCGCCCTGATGTTTACCATAGACCCAGTGTTGGAAGCTGAGGGGAGGGTCTCTTGTCAGATGTTTGACGATGCAAAACACCCTACGTGGTGGTAATATCGAGGGAGCGGTATCCATTGATCGGAACGGCCGTCTCGTCGTGTTGAGCAAAGGCTTCGAACCAACTGACTGGTAACGTACGAGGATTCTAGATACCTCTATGCTAAATTCATATCATCGCGAAAACGAGCGCACGGAACCCGAATTGATGGGAGGCCGCCGACACTTGCCCTTCCTCGGAGGGTCCCCAGATATGAAAGACCGAAATGCTAAAACTCATGGAGGTGACAGTTGGCCTACGCGAGGTCCGAGGTCCAGAGGGGCTGACAACGACGCTGAAGCTTGATGCATCATGATTTGGGATATGACCTTGACCTAGAATATATGTCTCCTGTCATGACGGGAGCGTGTGCGGCGCCCGTACTTTGTTTCGGTACTATAAAGGCTATGGTTAGTATCAGGCAGATGACGGAGGCCGTGGCCTCATTTGAATGAAATGTCTCGGACATGCTTCCACGCGCAGGCAGACGGGCCGGGGCTTGTCCGCAACCGGCTGCGCCGTCCGGCTCCTCTGGACGAGTGTACATTGCCTTTCAGTACTCATGGTCCGAAGAAACCAATGAGGAAGAATGACCACTGCATTTGCCACGGGCTCAGTTGGCTGACCTGGGTGGCCGGCGCTCTATTGAACCTCAAGCAAGTTGGACATTCTGTCACGGGAATTTCCGCGCCGTGAGCTACCTACTCATCGTGAAGGTCATCTCCGTCAAGGAGAGAGGTGGCAGCTTGAATCATCCAAGTCAACTCTACCCATAGGCTCCCCTCGTTCGACGGACCGGCCAATACATCCAACACAGAAATCGATTGGGTGCCCATCGTGGATGATGGCGAATCCAGCCAACTCTTGCCGAGCGCTGGTCCGTTGCAAATACTGTACATATTGTTGCCACACACAAGTGCTTGTAATAGACAGACATCCGACTGGGACTGGGATCGCTGTTGAGCCCAAGACTGGTAGGTGTCTGATGCACCATACACTCGTTCCACAGCCCTTGAACGCATTGCATTGCAGCAGCCTCGTGTGCTCGCGTTGTCGTCACCCGTTCCATCTGTGGTTGGAGCAAAGATGCGTCTTGTCTCCAGCCATAGATCGTGTATTGACGACTGGGTGGATCACAACCCCGTTCCCAACAGGACGACGGACCTCATATGTGGCGCATAATTGACGTCCGCGGGAGTAGATCGTTCAAGTGCTTGCAGCGTCTCCTATCCAGTATGATGGAAAGTACCGTTCAGGGGTCAAATTACGGGAATACGGCCGGACAGGCTTGACTTTTGGAGCTGGTCAACGAGCTCGCCAAGGTGGCTCCTATTCGTGGGGGGCGGCTTCTATGGTAATTGTCCCATAGTCTAACGATCCGATAGTCCGGGATTGTCAGTCTTTGAGTGCGACTTTGACCGTGTCTACAAACGGTCGCAGCAGAATAGACCAGTTACATATGTCGTAGGTTTTATCGTGTCGCGATAGGCGGGGTATTAGTACCTGAAGTTCAGCGCTCGTGCGTGCCGTTTGGCACCGTTACCGGGCCGGTAAGCCTAATCATTAGGCTTTTTCTTGTGGGCTGAGAGAATTGATTGCACCCCAAGTTGTGCTCCCGGGACTTGGTTCCCATTTGAGATGCGCGTATCATAATGCGTAGCACGACAGGCACCCCGATGTCGTATTTCATCCTTCTCTCTTCTTTTCCTGGTCGGACGCTGTCACAAGTCGCGATACGTCGGCGGTGCCAGGCGAGGTCGCACATGGATGTCTCGTCCCGGGGTGACGTTTGTCGGGAAAAGAGGCGTCCCAAGCTATAAACTGGGCACGTTCGGAGGACCTCGCGTTCAAAATCGTTGCGCCATCAAGGGATGATGTGGCATGAACAGGGCGAAACCCGGTCCCGATCTGATTCCCATGGTATACATACTTTCTCAATGCGTGCGAGCCGGATGAATTTAGATCCCTTGGAGAGAATCAAGACACAATGGGCCGTTTTGGATTCACCGACGGGTTACTGGGGGGATAAAGAGTGGATTTTGACCGGAAGGTATTGCTGCGGCCCTTGATGAAGGGATCTTGTGATGCCCTTTGAAGAGGGCAATGACATGGTAGGGTAAGTTTGCATGGAAACGGCTGACGGGCCCTGAGCGTGGTATGTATCAACCGACGGTTTGTTTCCTTGACTCATCCCACTTGACATGGGCATCTTCACGCGCTCCCGACTGTTTGAAACAGGAATTCCGCATAGCGGTTTATTAATATCGATGACCTTGTGTCGCGACCATCACGTCCAAGATCACATGGTGAGTGGTTCAACTCGACTGATGACTCGGAAGATCGGACGATACAGCATCCTCGGATGAATTCAAGGATGTTGATATCGACATCAAAAGTGAGACCGTGCATTTCAAGGATAAGGGGTACGTTCGAGTAGCTAAGAGGGACATGCTGAAAAGATGGGGAAGGTGTAGAATAAAGTACTTCATGGTCATAATCATGGGGGCAGGCAAGGTGGAATGCAAGGGGGATGGATGGAACAAACTACTTGAACAAACACAAGTATATCGAGTCCTACACGGCGAAAATACCAGTTCAATCCCAAGGGGATGAGAGGATGGGCCGGCACATCTTGACGGTTTATCTGAACGTTGATCATCGTCTGGCGATACGCTTGCGTTGCGGGCCGTCTTCTTCTACATCCATCGAGTCACCCGGTTGGCCGGGCAATTGCACGTGACCTGTGGAACGTTGACTTCGGGTCCGTCTCCTTGGGTTTCCGGAAGTGGAAGTGACTGGTGATGGAGTGCTGCTGCCGGAGGGCGAGAGGACATCGACAGCGGTCGATGGAGTCGCATCGAGCATCATCATGACGGCATGCCTGCGTTTCGCGCCTGCCGAAAAGTCAGTATCAGGCAAAGGAGATATCGGGGTGATGGAGGGGACGCGGAAGAGGTTCTCGGAGGAAGCGAGCGGAAATGCAGTAGATGGTGTCAATGGAGCGGACGGCGCGTCTGAAATGTCTTTGCGTGGGTTGGGTGGACGTGCTTTAGTGGTGCGAGGGTTGGTGTTTGTGATTGCCGGTCTGACGGGGGTGATAGTTGGTGATGGGGAGGTCGGATGGTTGGGTAGATTGATGTTGTTCGACAAGACAGGGGAGTGGGGTGTGAGAGGCGCGGATGGCGGCTGAAATCGGGTGAGTCATCTAGCAGGGTCAGTCGATGGGTGGGATGCTTACAGGGCCATCGTCTGGTCTATAGGAAGTGCAAGGTGCCTGGGGGGGTTTCTGAGCCGAGGTAGAAGGGAACGGATGGGCGTCCTTGTGTGCCTCGGGGCGCGTGGATGGCGGGGTGACTCTCGCACGTTCACGTTCCTTCTCGCGCTCCTCGTCCTCGTCCTCTTCTTCCTCTCTCGACTTGACCGCCTCCATCCTTGCCTCTATCCAGTCCAGGATGCGACCGACCGTCATTTCGCCGCCATGTGCGTTGTGGTCGGAGGGGGCGATGCCACCTGCAGAGACGCCTTGCTGAATCATGATCATGAGATCCTGGCAGGCTGTTGCATAGCCAGCATTGTATGCGCGTTTCGAGGCATGTCGAGAGGATCTGTAGAGGGTTGTGATGCTGAGCGCGGCGGCTGGGAGACACGTATGAGTGGGTGAGCTGGGATGGGGAACTAGGACGAACCTTTGAAGTTGTTGAGGAGTTCCTTTTCCGCCTTTTCAAAGTTGGACGCTGGGAGTGACTTTGCGAGGTTGTTCAAGTCGAGCGATTCCATCGTCGTCGTCGTCGTCGTCGTCGTTGTCGTTGTCGGGTTTGTGGGGAATACTATTACTAGTTTAATTATCGATTGAAAGATGAATTAGGTGATAATCCGCGCCAATTTCAGTTCTGAGAATTGGTCCGATTATAACCCAATGTGGAAGGACTGCTGACGTCGTCGTATTTGAGAAATGTTATTAATAATGGGTTGATACGGTGGTCGTTTGTTCGTATCAACATGGCTTTCCAGTTCTGCGGTGGGGGGACATCGCTCGACTTGTCTGACCCGTGCATTCGCGCTTCTTGGGCTGCACTTGTTCCTGCCCTCTTCGTCGCCGCGCTCTGTCTCACATCCATTCCCCTCCCCATACCCGCCATCGCGCGCAAGCTTGGACACACACTCAAGTCGCCTTTCGACGAGTTTCTCACTCTGCGCGAGGCAGAAGTGTTGGATACTGACAGAACCGTCCCAGACGACGCGCAGAATGCAGGTGTCAATTCCGTACCCCTCTGGCGAACGGTCGCGCTCGCCTTCGTGGCGCTCTTGCAGGCGCTTGTCTGGCTATCTGGTGGCGCATACATCCTCATCACCCACGAACATGACACCTGGACGGGCGTATGTGCCGTCTTGATCGGAGCCACCTGGGTTTATGGTGTTTCTAAACCCGTGTTTTGGCCAAAGGCAACCGCGCACTTGGATCTATTCTGGCTGTATTCCGCCCATCTCGTCTTTGGCGTCATTCTCTTGGGTGGTGTCATTTACGACCATGAAATTTTCAATGTTCCTCTGGAACCCCGCTCCGAATTTGCCGGGCTGATATTCAACCTGGTCGCCGTCGTCGTCGAGTTGGCACTCGTCTCCACAGTGCCTATGGATCTCCCAAGCCCTCGTATCAGCAAGGAGGACATCGTAAGTGTGATATGACCACACCACGTACCATTAACCTACAAGTGTGCGTCTAGTCCATCAAGTATTCCCCGGAGGATTATGTCACCATCATCCAATGGATCACCTTCAGCTGGGTTTACCCTCTGATCAGGCGTGGTACTACCACGACCATGAACGAGGAAGACGTCTGGGACCTTAGCCCAACCTCGCAGTCACGGCCCGTCTTTACCAAATTCACCACCGTCAAGTAAGTTTCGTTCTCCCGTTTATGTGCAAGTACGACTTTTGATGGCGCTTTAGAGGGGCATCCTTGCTCCGTCGCCTTTTCTGGGCGAACTCGTTGGATCTCATGTGAGTTTTTCGTGTTCCACCGAGCTCATCCCTTCCCATGTTTACCGTTTTTCCAGCGTCGATTTTTGCTTGACGTTTATCAGTGTCCTGTTCAACTATGCCTCTCCGTTCTTCCTCAAGTAGGCGACCCTTTGCTCGAGAGTAGTGACAACTAAGTTCATCCTCCAGGGTAATTCTCGAGTCCATCGAACCCAATGCGACACAGGAGCAGCGTTCGAGGGCATACATTTACGCATTCTTGGCTTTCCTTTGCACAGTACTCAAGGTACATCTACTAATTCCTTCCGTGCATCAAGCATGTAACTAACTTAAATACAGGCCGAAGCAGATGTTCAACATCTTTGGTACGGCCGACGTGCTGCCACGCGCATGCGTACAGAACTCATGGCCGCCATCTACGATAAGGCACTCAAGCGCAAAGACTATTCGGGCGTTGTTGATAAGGACAAAATCAAGGAAGACGCAGACAAGAAGGCGGGCATCGCGCCTTCCGAAAGTGTATCTGGAGATGAACCCAAAGCTGGCGCCGATGTTGGCAAGATTGTCAACTTGATGGCCGTCGATGCGAATAGGATCGCCATGATGGTCTCGGGAATGTATTTCATATACGGAGGTGTGTCCGACCATATGCGCCATCTGATACATTGGGGTTTGATAACCAGTCTCCAGGTCCATTTGAAATCATCATTGCTTCCGTATTTTTGTACAGGTACGTCTTGCTTACCATCGCACTAGCTTCGGGCTCATCCCCTGTGGAGCCTACTCGGCATGTCTGCTTTCGCAGGATTCTTCGTTTTACTTGTCGGATGGCCGCTGAATAGCTACGTGATGCGGCGCAGCATCCGCATCCAAAAAGGCGTTTCTGCATCTCGCGACAAGCGTATGGCGGTCTTGAATGAACTCATCAGTGCGGTTAAATTCATCAAGTTCTTTGCTTGGGAGGAACGATGGATCCAGCGGGCGATGGATGCGAGAGGAGTTGAACTGAACTGGATGATCAAGGGTGCGTCCGATTTCATTTGGATCCACTTTTGAAATCTGCTGATACGACGACGTTATCCCAATCATCTAGCCCGTCTCAACTCGGTCATGTTCACCACTCTTTGGAATTCGGCGCCTATCCTTGTCTCCCTTATCTCCTTCTTTGCGTATGTCTACCAGGGTAACCAGTTGACAGTGTCTACCGCATTCACCGCCATTGCATTATTCAACATGATTCGGTATGTCAGGGTTTAGTCCTAACTCATCTGCATTCTTATTTTCGTCCAACAGCCAACCGTTGAACATCATCCCTGCTTGGATTGTCCAGATCCTTCAGGTGGGCTTCCTGTCGATGCGTCGACCGCCGCTTATTCGCCCCCTTCCTTGATAATTAGACCGGTGTGGCACTGAAACGCATAGAAACATATCTTGGAGAGGAGGAAGTGACGGAGCAAGTATCAACCATCAAGCGTGCAAAGGTACCCGCAGACTCGCTCGCCGGGGACGGTGGCCTCGCGATCGAGGGTGGCACGTTCAAATGGAATGAGGTGCCCGAGGAGGAGCCCAAGGATGCGGGCAAGGGGAAGAAGAACGGGAACGCCAAAAATGGCAAGGCGAACTCGAATGATAGTCGCGGTGTGAGCAACGAGTCGAGCACGACCGCTGATGCGGAGAGTCTGTCGGGTAGGTCTGGGGCCGAGGATCACAAGTTTGAGTTGCAGGACATTTCGGTCCGGTTCCCTGAAGGCGAACTGACGCTGGTGACCGGACCAACTGCGAGCGGCAAGTCCGCTTTATTAGTGAGCCTTTTAGTTCGTGGGTGCTGCAACGTGCTGACGTGGATGTCGTCTCAGTTGGCACTCTTGGGTGAAATGACGATCACGAACGGAAAACTCATCATGTCGAAAAACACCTCCAATATCGATGAGAATGGCAACATGCACGCGATATCATATGCTGCTCAATCGCCTTGGTTGCGGCACCAGTCGATCAAGGATAATATTCTGTTTGGTTACCCATACGACGAGGAAAGATACAATGCCGTCGTAGAATGTTGTGCTCTAAAACCTGATTTGGATATCCTCGAGGACGGGGACCAAACGGAGATTGGCGCAAGGTATGTTTCGTCTGAGAGTATGCATTCATCGGATTGAACGTCGTGTTGAGGGGTGTGAGTTTGTCGGGTGGACAGAAGGCACGGTGAGTTCAGGATTGTGTTATAGACGTAGGGAGTATGCTGATCGTTGTTCCTAGTGTCGCGCTTGCTCGTGCTGTATATGCCCGTACGAGATACATCTTGTTGGACGACCCTTTGAGCGCAGTTGTATGTTCCTTGCCTTTCTTCTGTGACGGCTTGTTGATTACCTTGGTCGACAGGACAGCCACACTGCGAGGTTTTTGTACGAAAAGCTCTTGCGTGGACCCCTCCTGGCCGACCGCACGGTTGTAAGTCCTACTGAACTCGGACCCAAACATATATCTGATCCGTACGCCAGATCCTGGTTACGCATCACGTCGAACTCGTCCTTCCTGGAGCCTACTACCTTGTTCGAATGCTCGACGGACGGATCGACACCCAAGGAACAGTAAAGGATTTGCGCGCTCAGGGTGCTTTGGAGTACATCACTCAAGACGCGCAAGCGGACGTGAAGCAGGAAGAACCCACCGTTGCGGGCGAGGAGCCTGTGGATGCCGCTCCTGCGGAACCTGCCAAGGACGGGACGAAGAAGCCGAGGAAGCTGATCAAGGACGAGCATCGGGAGAGCGGTGGTGTCAAGTGGTCGGTCTACAACGCCTATCTCAAGGCCTCGTGAGTTGTCTTTTTCCTGTTGAATTTGGGTGGGGTGATGATGTGATGGGTTCCCAGGTCATATTGGACGTGGGTGATATTGAGTATGTTGATCGTCTGTTCCCAGGGTTTGGGGGTCATTGAGAAGCTCTGGATTCGGGTGGGTACTGCTTACCGAGTGATTGCGCTGGACGCTGAATGGTATGTTCAGGAATGGGGTTCGGCCTATGATAACAGCACGATGGCTGCGCCCTACTCCTTTGTCTCGACGGTCTTGACGGAGAACGAGGCGCTGATGAGTGGCATTCTCCCCTCGCACCACATTGGACATTATTCGAGTCCATATTACCACATTCAGACCGCTCATAAGGTCTTGTGGTTCACGCTTCCCGACGCGAACGAGGACCCGCTATTTTACGTTGGCGTTTACGGTGCGATTGGTCTTGCGACGGCGGTGGTCAGTATCGTGTCGACGGCGGTGCAGTACACGGGTGCGTTGAGGGCGTCGAGGTTGATATTCAGACGGTTATTGGAGGGCGTGGTGAGAGCCACGATGCGTTGGCATGACGTCACACCTCAAGGTGGGTGCCAGATGTTGACCGAAGGAATTTCGTCAATCGGCTGACGGACCGACGCAGGTCGTATGTTGAACCGGTTTGGAAAAGACGTTGAGACGATAGACAATAACTTGGCGGGCTCGTTGTCGGCTGTGAACTCGTCTTTGGCCACGTTTGCCGCCGCCATCATCACTGTCGCGTACGTGGCTCGTTTGTGATTCGAACGGTGATGCTCACGGAATCGCGTCTGGCCTCGTAGCGTCGTATTCCCTTGGTTCTTGATCCCCGCTTTCGTCATTGGTTTCGTCTACCGTGTGCTGGCTATTGGGTACCTGAATACGGGTCGTGATCTCCGTCGTATGGAGTCCAACTCTCGATCACCGATTTTCTCTGGGTTTGGAGAACTACTGGATGGCATTGTGACCGTTCGTGCATTCTCGGCCGAGCGCCAATTTATGGATGACTTGCACGGTAAGATTGACGTCACGACAAAGGTCGGTGTTCCCTTATTCCTCTCCGTTCTACCTCGAGCCCGACGTGCATACAGATGTGGTACAACTTCTGGATGACGAACCGATGGCTGTTGCTCAACTTTGATACCCTCGGTGGTCTGGCGGTGTTGATCACCACGTTGTTTGCACTCTCGGGCTACGTTTCGGCCGGGACTGCCGGTCTTTGTATCACGAGCGCGATGACCTTTACAATGAGCGTGTATTGGGCGTGTCGGTTCTGGACTGCTCTCGAGCTTGATTTGAAGTATGTCCGCCCATGTTGTCGATCTGTTTCACTAATGACTTGTCGATCAGCTCGGTCGAGCGTGTCGTCGAGTATCTCGATCTCCCTCAGGAACCGCCCCCCGTCATCGAGTCGAACCGTCCACCTGCGTACTGGCCCTCGAGCACGAGCGCGAACCCGTTGATCAGCGTCGAAGATCTAGTAATCAAGTATGCGCCCGAGCTCCCAGCGGTGCTCAAGAACGTCTCCTTCCAGCTCGGTGCGCGGGAGCGGGTCGGTCTCTTGGGCCGGACGGGGAGCGGCAAGTCGACGTTGGCGATGAGTATTTTGAGATTTGTGGATCCGGTACAAGGACGAATCTTGATCGACGGAGTGGACATTTCAAAAATTGGGATTCATGATTTGAGATCGCGTTTGGTGAGTGGGGTTTGTTGTTGCACGGGAACAGGCTCTGATTCGGGCACAGACGTTCATTCCTCAGGATGCGACGCTGTTTTCTGGGACGTTGCGGGATAACTTGGATCCTTTTAGTGAGTCGTTTTTCAAAGAGTGATGAGCGATTGGCTAAACGTCCTTTATCTCTCAGACGAACATGAAGACATTGAATGCCTGGACGTTCTCCACCGTGTTCACATGCTCACCGAAAACGCTTACCAATCGCAGCGCAACTCTCGTCATCCGAGCGGTGTGTCCACGCCTGCCGAAGACGCCGGTTCGTCAGGCTCGACCTCTGTGACAGAAGTCGACACCAAGACGACCATCACGATCGACACCCAAGTCTCTGCTGGGGGCACCAACTTTTCGCAGGGCCAACGTCAGCTGATTGCAATGGCGCGTGCCTTGTTGCGGCGGAGCGCGATCATCGTGCTCGATGAGGCCACGAGCAGTATCGATTTCGAGACGGATGCCAAGATTCAAGCGACGATTCGGGAAGAGTTTGGGGATTCGTTGTTGTTGACGGGTGCGTCTGCGTGTTTCGTCGGTGTGGTCCGTGGATTGACGTGACTTTGCTAGTCGCCCATCGGTTGAGGACGGTGATCGACTATGATCGGTTGATCGTGTTGGACAAGGGCGAGGTGGGTCGAATGTTGGGCTTTTCTATTTTTGCTTCTGGTGCTGAGCGTGTGCATGCAGGTCGCCGAGTTTGACACACCGCTCAACTTGATCTACAAGGAGGACGGGATATTTAGAAACATGTGTCTCAAGAGTGGGACGTATGCCGAGTTGGAGAATGCAGCGAGGGCCAAGGTGGAGAGTGATCAGGCGCGGGAACAATAGGGGTATGTATTTTGCATCTGTCGCTGATGTTCTTTGCATTTCATGTACTATTTTGCTTTTTGGAAAAACAACCTGGAGTAACGTGACAAATGGTGGATGTGCAAAAAGAAATCCGACCTGCCTGGCTCGAACAGGCGACCTCAAGATGATTGGTTATCCATTACAGTCTCGCGCTCTTCCAACTGAGCTAAGGTCGGTTGGCAGTATTCTTGTTGTGTGGACTTATGAGGTGGTGCAATGAGCAGAATTCCAGGATGGGGAAGATGTGCAATGTGGTCCAGATAGGCCTGTGATGCTGAGGTGCTCATGTTTGAGGTGAATATTTGTTCTTACACTTGTATTTTGGACACAAAACTTGTATAAAGACAAGAATCAGGGACTCTAAAACATCAGAGGAGGTAACAAAGATGGAAATTCAATGACAGCTCTTACAGGGGACTTCTGGTGGTAGTAGAGTCCAATGAACACCAGCTATGGCTTTGTTATGATACATATTTAAATTTTCTAACTTATCCTACTGTCAAAGCTTTGTGCTCTCTGAGCTCATTTCTGGCTGATGTCCAGCAAGTCTGACCAGAGATCTAAGGGAATGAAGGAATGAGTGATGGAGATGGACCAGAGGTCCAAACAGAGGAGATAGAGTAGGAAGAACTTAGAAGGATGTTAGTGCAGGACTTATATGTTGCATCCTTGTATAGATCCAGGTTGTTGAATTTATGATGTCTTTTAATCTTTTTCATAACACCATAAAAGCCCTTAAATCATCATGTAGAATGTATGGTCTTATTTCTCTTCTCATGTCTAATGGACTATTACCTTAGGACTTAGTAGAGACATGTTATGACTGTTCTGGGTAGGACTAGGCATAGCTCCTGAGAGATTACCTACAAGCAAAGATTAGTAGGGCTAGGTTTGAGGAGGTGTCTTAGGCATGGCACCAATATGTGGTCAAGGGAGTAACAGCCACTCAACAGTGGATTAAAGACCAACAAGAATGAGGGA
This sequence comes from Sutorius aff. eximius, assembly GCA_038088915.1. Classification (NCBI taxonomy): domain Eukaryota; kingdom Fungi; phylum Basidiomycota; class Agaricomycetes; order Boletales; family Boletaceae; genus Sutorius; species Sutorius aff. eximius. Next base: position 29,835 of record JBBPJV010000144.1, read on the forward strand.
TGAGGATTGGCTAAAGAGCCCAAGAAATGAGAACACAATGCCTACAAGGAGTCCTAAGCTGTAGTAATAGGCTTCAGGAAGCTAGTCTCAGAAGGATCACACAAGGACTAAGCCTTTGTGAAGAGATGGGATTATAAATGATAGTGGTACAGGAGAGAACTAATGTGGGGAAATACTGAGCAATTACTGGGGTTTATATTAGTGGTGTTCACATAGGCTATTATGACACTATGCTCTGCTGCCATAATAGCCTAAGTGAACACCACTATTGTAGAGGAATGCAGGAATGCATTACTAGGAAAAAAAGATTATATAGTCAGGATGAAGGGGTTTCTGAAACGAGACTGTACACTAAACCTAAGTATGGATAAGGTGGAACAAATGACAAGAACCAACTATGATGTTTGGCAACATTTTACAAAAAAGAGGATAGAATGGAGAACACATGGAATGGTTACCACAGGCAAGGATGAAGGAAGAAGTACTAGATATCCCAATCTTAGGCCTGAGGTACGATCCCAGGTAATGCCCAAGTGAGCTAGACTGGGGGACAGTTGTAGCTACACCCAGGTATATATACATATGCCAAGACTATTACTAATACATGACTAATATATCATGAGACATGGTATGATAGATAAGTAAAGGTACAGCCAATAGCAGAATGGACTCTTGTCTATGGTGTCATGGGTCTAGATCAGTCACATGATCTGACATCATAAAGTCCAGGCCCTAGTCATGTGATCATGGGAAAAGAAAGATAGGGGAAAGGTCATGTGACAGGTGTGACAGAAATAATAAAAAAGGTGTAATTACAAGTATACGAGCAGTGAAGTTAGTGAACGAGTTTGTAACACTACCCCCTCCTTATGTCTCGACTTCCAGGCAAGAGAAACAGTCAGGAGTAGCAGTTAAATTGTCATACGGCTGAAACAATGAGTGAAATTCAGTGAGAGAAACACCATGAACATGATGAGGGGTGGAGGAGTAGGTAGATTTGAAATTCCAGATAGCATCCTGTGCATTCATCAAGTGGCCCTCAGACTCCCATGTACAATTGGTATTGTCCCAACCCTTCCAATGGACAAGGTATTCAAGTCTACCATGCTTCAATCTAGAATCAATGATGAAGTTGACCTCGTACTCCATGAGACAGTTCTTGGTGACCACAATAGGGTCCAGGCAAATCATGGATTGCCTGTTGAGCAGTTCTCTATAGAGTTTTACATGAGATGTGTTAACCACATTGTGAATCTTCATAGAGGCAGGTAGGTGCAGTTCAACTGCATTGGGAAGAACGTGAGTGATTGGATATGTAACAGGTTATAATTTTTGCAATTAGCCTAACACTACAGATCAGCCTAGTGCCACTACCAAAGTCCTGTACTACAGGCAACCAAGGGACTTAGTTGTGAGCGAGTCTCACATGTTATCTTATTTTATCTCTTGTCCTCTATTTTATCTTCTCTTTCTTCTCTTTATGGTTATATTCAATCTCCAGATCTGATCTCTGGTTTATCCCAGGATCTGCCCAGGATCTCAGATCCTGTGTCTGAAACAAGACCTATCTAAGGCCGAGTGGAACTTGATCAATGCCAGGGTGGAACAAAGAACTGGCTATGACACCCAGCAACGTTTATACAAGTAAGAGAACATGTGGAATGAGTACTGTGGGCAAAGGTGGTGAGGAGAAGTGAGCACTAGATGTCCCACAATTAGGCCTGAGGTAAATCCCAGATATGCCCAAGTGAGCTAGACTGGAGATCCAGTTGTTGCTACACCCAGGGTTTATATAGATGAGGGATAAATCTACTAATACATGTGATTATACCTATATAATATAGTATTGTATGCTAGTAATACAGAATAGGTGATATACACCTGTATAAGTACAGAGTGACGGATACCCGTACGTTTGACATGGGAGCAATTGCACCATTAAGGGTAGAGTAGAGGGAAGGGTGGGAGCTCCTGTCAATCCAAAAGGAGTGACGCATGTGGTGCAGAATGATCAGAGATCTGATCAGAGATGAGGTCTCTAATGCAATCTGAGATGTGCGATCAGGAGTTCCGTGTGGCTGTGCGGTGGCGTGGGAACGCGCCCTAGACCCTGTGGTTACGTAAGCGGAGGTGTACCTGGTGCATCACTAGTGTCAGGGTAGTAGATATCATTGTATTGTACTGAGAAAAATACAGAAAATTAGAGGAAAATTAGAGGAAAAATAGGGCATTTCATATCAGTGTCTACACAGCCTTTCTTTAATTTCCATGCTGTGTATGGCTATGTTGCCTCATCTATTTAATCACCGTGCATACAGCCTTGAGGCTATGCACTTCTCTTCCATTTGATGCACAGCCCAGTGCTGCACATTCATCTCTGTTTCACAGCCTTGATGGCTATGTCTCATCTACCCATATTTACCTACTGATCTCGGATCTATGGTACACATGTACAAATAGTAGTCAGTAGTATATAAGGGCGAAGTCCCCAGCCAGTGATCCTCAGTTTAGATCACTTGGAGTTTTCCCTCATCAGACCTCCCTCTGAGTGATACAAATATCCTCATCTCTCCTGATTGAAGTAGCAATCTGGTGCATCGTACCTATGAAGCCTTTGAGGTTGTTTCATTTGATCTAAACTCTTATGCACCATCTTGCCCGATACCTTAGCACTGAAGAAGCCTTGCAAGTGCATTGTTGTTGAAGTTTGAAGGGACCACAAAGCTGAGGTGCAGCCAGTGTGATCCTGCCCTCATCTTTATGTTTCTTGTGCTGTCACTGATGAACCAGATGCTGGACGAGCTCCTGGGTTGGTAGCCCCACCAGAGAGTCCACGAGGAGAACGAGCAAGGAGCTCACCCTTACCAGATCTCCTCTACCCCCCATCACCGTGTGCCACCTTTTTAAGGCACTTAGAAGGATCATTTGGGCCTGTGGATTTCCAGGACCTCGAAGATCAAGCTTGAGTAGTGGCACTCATGGTCAGATTAGCAGACCCAGATGCCTACTTTGATCCCAACTGAGCCATCTCACAGGATTCAGTTATAACCGACCACAACAGGGAAAGGGAGTTAGCAGAGGAGAGGTTCAACCAGGAGTATGAACAGTGGATAAGATTAGCATGTCAAGTGCATGTGCCCACTGCCTGCTCTCCATCACTCACCCTACCATGTGGTTTGCCCATAAGTACTATGAGTACCAAAAAGGGTAACATAGTCAAGTTAGAAGAGGAAGATATCATAGTACCACTCCACTTAGTGCTGGTAAAGTGTGAGAGAGAAGAGACAGATGGTCTTGATACTGACAACAAAGAAGCTGAAGCCAGGCCAAAGAAGAGGAGAAGAAGAGTAGTGTTATGACTGTTTCAGGTAGGACCAGGCGTAGCTCTTGATGATCACCAACAACCACTAAGGTCTAGGGTTGGAGTTGACGAGGACAGAGTGACGAGGAAGAACGTAGAAGAGTTGCTCAAGGTGTAGCAACAAGACATGGATATCGAAGTAATGACCACTCAACAGTGGATCGAAGACTGTCAAGGATGAAGAGCGAGGAGGTGTAAAGACACCGATGAAGAGTGGACTAAGTCCTAACAAAGATGGGACGCAATGCCCAAGGGAACTACCCCCTTCATAGAAGGAAGGTGGATGATGAGGAGAGCTAGTCTCAAAGGGTCACACTAGGCGAAGCCTAGATGGAAGACAAGTTGTGATTGTAGATGATATTGGTACAAGAGAGAACTAGCATGAGGAAATATCGACTGTGGCTACGGGTTTATATAGTAATAGCTCGTGGGAAAGAGTTACCCCTTCGGGTAAGATTATGTAACCAAGAAGCGAAAAGAGATAACTAAGTAATCATGGATATCGCCTACCAGCAAATGTAGGGGATGGAAATCGTGGATAGGAATGGTGGTAGGCGAGAAGAGGATGACTAGTAATACAGGGTAAGAGGAGAGAAATGAAAAGAATCATAACAAGTAGGAGGCATCACATTTATCAGGAGAGAAGATAACCTTTTTGATCCCCTACATCCCCCTCATATCACTCTTCGTAGCCGAATCCACTTAAATAAGCCAAAGAGGTACCTTTAGAACACCCCCCCTAATAATATAGTATAATGTCTCAGGCTCTAGGAGCTGTTTTGTCAGACCCCAGCTGTTACAATATATCGCATACACTCATAGTCTACTCTTTTTTCTCTTTATTTTGTCACACTAGGTCATGTGACTTTCCCCTATCTTTTCTTTCTCATAATCATGTGACTAGAGCCTGGACTCTATAACATCAGAGCTGAAACGAGACCTAAACTAAGGCCGAGGGGAACAACGATGAGGTGGAACTAAAACTGATTATGACGTTCGGCAACGTTGAAGAAGAAAAGGAAATACATGTGGGTTGGTTACCACGGGCGAAGGTAATAAGGGACGAGTAGTACTAGATATCCCGCTCAGGCCTGAGGTAGATCCCAGGTAATGCCCAAGTGAGCTAGACTGGGGGACAGTCATAGCATCACCCAGGTATATATACATATGTCAAGAGCATGACTAATATACATGACTAATAAATAGTAGGAGTGGTATGATAGATAAGGAAAGGTACTCCAATAGCAGAATAGACTCTTATCTATGATGTCATGGTCTAGACCAGTCACATGATTTGACGTCATAGGAGCCTAGGTCTGGTCACGTGATCTTGAGAAAAGAAGGATAGGGGGAAGTCACATGACCTGGTTGTGACAAGAAAAAGGGAAAGAAAAGTGTAGACTACATGTGGGCTAATAGTGTAGTTAGGTTAAGTAGAAACGAGTTTGTAACACTACCCCCTCCTTATGTCTTGACTTCCAGGCGAGAGAAACAGTCAGGAGTAGCAGTGAAATTTTCATACAGCTTAAATAACGAAGAGAATTCCATGAAGGTAATGCCACGAACATGATGAGGGGCGGCGGAGTTGGCAGCCCTGAAATCCCGAACAGTGTCCTGCGCATTGGCCAAGTTGGCCTCAGATTCCCACGTGCGATCGGTCACATCCCAGCCCTTCCAATGGATGAGGTATTCCAGCTTCCCATGCTTGAGACGTGAATCCACGATGTAGTCAACCTCATACTCTACGAGACAGTCCTTGGTAACCACAATAGGGTCCGGACGAATCACAGATTGCCCGTCGAGCAGTTCTCTATAAAGTTTCACACGTGAGGTATTGACGACATTGTGGATTTTCATGGATGCTGGTAAACGCAGTTCAACTGCATTGGAAAGGATGTGGGTGATGGGGTAAGGACCGAGCCACTTAGGAGAGAGCTTCCGAGAGGCATAGGAAAGCATGAGGTTGGAGGAAGATAACCAGACCTGCTGGCCAACTTGGTAGTCAGGATTCGCCGAGCGTGAGGATTCAGCAGATGATTCCATCTGTGTTCATGTAGCTTCCAGAGCTGACTGTACTTCTTTGTGGGAACGAGCAAGGTCGCGACCGAATTGATGTGAGGTCGCTGGGTTTTCAAAACCCATCCGAGGGGCGTAATTGTGGGTAACAGCAAAAGGAATGGTGCCGGTAGCTGCAGTGAGGATATTGTTGTGCTGGAACTGGACCAGCTTGAGCCATTCAGCCCACTCGGATTGCTTTTTGGCGATGTAGAGACAGAGATATTGTTCTAGGTCGCAATTTACTTGTTCCGTTTGCCCATCCATTTGCAGGTGAAAAGCTGTTGAAAGTTTCTGCTTGATCCCGAGCAGTTTGCAAAGCTCGTGGGTGAACTCTGAAATGAATTGGGGGCCTCTGTCAGAAACTACAGAGTTTGGGAGTCCATGTGTGCACCACACATTGTCTCTAAATAGGTGAGTGGTATCTAATGAGGAAAATGTCTTTGTACATGGCATAAATACTACTTCCTTTGAAAATCTATCTACAATGACCATAATCGCATTGTATCCGTTCGAGTCCAGTAAGTCTGTAATAAAATCTACTGAGATATCCTGCCAGGGATGTTCAGGGGCAGGGAGTGGGATGAGCTTGCCTGCAGGCTGCTTATTAGACGTTTTTGAGGTGGCGCAGCCATGACAATGGTCAATGAATGTATTGACATCCTTGGCGATGTTCTGCCAATTATAATGCCGTTGGATTGATGCAAGTGTACGAGATCTACTGGGATGTCCTGTGATCGGAGATTTGTGATATAGTTTAATGATTTCAGATCTCAGATCCTTGGGGACAAATACTTGGTTGCGACTATTTTTATAGCAACCGAGGGACGAATCGAGATCGTACCTGTAATGATCTTCATCAAGTTCATAGGAATGTTCGACGATCTCATCAAAGATCTCGGGGGAAAGGGTAGCCTGCTTAGATGCGAAGACAGCAGGTGGAAGCATTGTTACGTTTTTATTAATATCTTCCGCTGCTTCGCCATGGTCGGGACAGTGGGACAATGCATCTGCATGACCATTGGTGGAGCCAGGTTTGTACAATATCGTATAATTGTACACCATAAGGAAAGCGTGCCATCGTGCCTGATGTGGGGAGAGATCCTGGGGTTTGTTCCAGAACTCCAGATTACGATGATCTGTCCAGATTTCAAAGTGATCTCGATCTATGAGATGGTGTTGCCACTCTTTGATGGCATGAATGATTGCGAGTAATTCCTTATCATAGATAGGGTAATTATGTTCTGCAGTGTCGAAGGAATGTGAAATGAAACTGGCAGGGTGCCAGTTTCCATCGGGGAGTTGATACAATAATACTGCACCGGTGGCAATGTCGGAGGCGTTGCATTCAATGCGAACTGGATGAGTGGAGTCTGGATATGTGAGCAGCGGGGATGACGTTATGATTTCTTTTAGTTTTTTGAAAGCTGCTTCACAATCGTCGGTCCATATATATGGTGTGTCTTTGCATGTTAAGTTATTGAGCGGTCTAGCCGCATCGGCAAATCCTTGAATGAAACGGCGATAATAGTTTGCCATTCCAAGGAACGATTGGAGTTGTTTAAGGTTTTGGGGCATAGGCCAATCAGTGATAGCTTGCACTTTTGGTTTTTGCATTTCTACCCCCTCCTTAGAAACAACCATCCCTAAGTAATCCACTTTATCCTTGTGGAAGAAGCATTTTGACGGTTTTAAATAAAGATCGTTATCGCATAGTCTTTGTAGGACTTCGCGAACCACCTGGGTATGTTCCTCTTTTGTTTTCTTCGATGTAAATATCATGATATCATTGATATAAATAACTACTACCACATACATATCTCAAAAGATATCGTTCACCATATTCTGGAAGGTACCCGGTGAGTTACACATCCCAAAATACATTACCAGGGGTTCGTAGGCTCCAATAGGAGTGGTGAATGCCCCTTTCCATTCATCACCCTCTTTAATATGAACATTGTTATAGCCCCAGCGCAAGTCTAGGGTTGTGAACATATCTGCTCCTTTTAATCTGTCTATCAAAGAAGGAATTAGTGGCAATGGATAATTATTCTTTTTCGTATGTTCGTTTAAATATCGGTAGTCCATTACCATTCGCTTCTTACTGTCTTTTTTAGGGATGAAGAAGACTGGTGACGTTTGATCTGATTTAGAGGGTCGGACATAGCCCTTTTTGAGTTCCTTTTTTATAAATACCCAAACTTCTTCTAGTTTGGTGTCGGAAAGCTGAATAATGTGACCCTTTTTCTTGACGAATCCGGGTTCTAATTCTATGGCATGATCCCATGGTTTTCTGGTGGGCATGCGGTGCGACTCTTGTTCAGAAAATACGTCAAGGTAATCCCAGTACTCTTGGGGTACTTCTGTTTTTAGCTTTTCTTCTTCTTCGACTGGGATTGATCGAATGCTTAGGATTGGATGGGCACAGCATCAATCCGTGCAGCGTGTGAAAGAGATTTTCTTGTCAACCCAGTTGACGTCAGGATTGTGGCGTGCAAGCCAGTCATAGCTGATGATCAGATCTTGGTTACCCAGATATGATATGAAGGCGTTGATTACTTCCATATGGGGGTTTCCATTTTTGTCTTTGACTACGATGGTTAATGCCACTTTTTCGCAAATACGGCCAATGGCTTGGTCGGAACCATTGGCATTGAGAACACGAAATTCTCGGCCGAGCAAGATTCGTTCGAGGTTATGTTCATCGACATATGTTGAGTCAATGAATGTGTGAGTTGCTCCTGAGTCGAGTAAGGCCAGGGTATTGCCTATTTCTGTCCATCGCCATTTGCCTTCCTGGGTGGCGAACCCATATATCTTGGTGTTGAGAGAGAACTCAACGGGTCCTTGTGACCATGTGAAGCCGGTTGGTTCGAGGGTTGCGCGGTTTCTGAGGCTCCGGGCAGTCACAGGATTGATGACCGAATTTGTTACAATTGAAACAATTGCCGTTGAACGGCTGTTTTGATTGTTGTGCTTGTTGTGCCCCTATTTCCATGGGAGCGCCTTGGCCGGGTTGTGTTCCCATGGCTGTGTATCGGTAGTTTTGGCCTGTCGGCCTCTGAAACTGTGGGAATCGGATTCCCCTTTCGTACTTGATGTGCTCAAAGCACTCACCCATTTCCGCATAACTGTTGATCGTCTTCTCAAATGTCAAGTCCCCTTCGGCTTGGAGGACTGCGGCATATATCTTGTAGTCAATTGCCTTTCTCAGCAACTGAACTGTGGTTTTGTCATCAAGTTTGATGTCCTCTTTTAGGAATTGGAAGTCATTAAGAAACTCTGCAGTCCTGCGATTTCCTTGTTTCATATTCTCCAATTTCGCATATTCCATTTCTTTGTAATCTGCAATTTTGAAGTATTTTTCCACGTCCTTTTTGAGGTCATCCCAACTTGGCCACTTGTCTTTCTCCAGACTTTTCCTGATCCGGAGATGTGTGAAGGCTGCTGCCTCGCCGTCCATTCTCATCCATACTGCTGCTGCTTTTTCTTTATCTACATGTAGAGGGTGCCACTTTTGGGTAGATACCCATAACTCGATGAATAGCCACCATTTTCGAAATGTGGCTCGTTTACCGTCCCATTTCCCGGGGTTGGCGAATTTCTTATCAAGGTTCTTGAAGACGTCCTCTGCCTTGATAGTATTTGAGATCTTGTTGATCTCGTCCTTAACTTCTTGCCATGACATTACTTAGTCGTCGTAGAGGTAGATGGTTTGAGGGTGGTGATAGGGGGAATGGAGTTTAGTTGTGGGGCAGAGTGATCGCGTATTGCAATTGGCGAGAACTATCCTATCTCGGGGGTTGATCTTCTTTTCCCAATGGATGTCTGCTAGCCAATCGTGTGCAAATCAGACTGCTGGATCTCCGTTTGGATATAGGGCAGCGATGGGTTCGAGAAAAGCTTCAAGTTCGCGTGTCTTGAAGGGGTCGGTATGATGTGTGGGCATATAACTGTGTGAAAACCGTTGACAAGATGGAGCAGGTAACTCCTGAGATGGCGGTAGTTTTATGTCTGGGTTCAGACATGGGAGGAACCGGGGTGTTGACAGTTTTTTAATGCCATCACTCCAATCAATGACAACGCTTGCAGCGATGTGGCAGAGGGGCCACTATGCACTATGCAGAGAGCAATATTATCCTTATTTGTATGGCGGATGACCGTATAACTACTGTTTACCGGGTGTATGTCTGATGCCCTTCTAGCGGTGCGTGTACTTCTCCTAACCCTGGAGTCCAGGGCGAGTTCGACCTCATGAGAAGTCTAGCTCAAGTGAAACAAGACCTAAACTAAGGCCGAGGGGAATGACAACGAGGTGGAACTAGAACCGATTATGACATTTGGCAACATTGAAGAAGAAAAGGAAATACACGTGGGTTGGTTACCACGGGCGAAGGTAATAAGGGACGAGTAGTACTAGATATCCTGCTCAGGCCTGAGGTAGATCCCAGGTAATGCCCAAGTGAGCTAGACTGGGGGACAGTCATAGCATCACCCAGGTATATATACATATGCCAAGAGCATGACTAATATACATGACTAATAAATAGTAGGAGTGGTACGATAGATATGAAAAGGTACATCAATAGCAAAATAGACTCTTATCTATGATGTCATGGTCTAGACCAGTCACATGATCTGACATCATAGGAGTCTAGGTCTGGTCACATGATCGTGAGAAAGAAAAGATAGGAGGAAGTCACATGACCGGTTGTGACAAGATAAAGAGAAGAAAACATGTAGACTACGAGTGTGTAATTAGTGTGGTTAGGTTAGGAAAATGAGTTCGTAACACTACCCCCTCCTTACGTCTCGACTTCCAGGCGAGAGAAACAGTCAGGAGTAGCAGTGAGGTTTTCATACGGCCTAAATAATGAAGAGAATTCAGCAAAAGTAATGCCATGAATGTTATGTCTAGTCCGGGCGTGGAGTAGGACGTGACCGTTTATACATGCAGTGGGGTTCAAGGTGTTCCGCAGGGCTATGCACTAGTGGAAGGTCGAGGGTTCGAAGTAGTCCACAGGGCTATGCACTAGTGGAAGGTCAAGGGTTCGAAGTAGTCCACTGGGCTATGCACTAGTGGAGAGACGAGGGGTTCGAGGAGCTCCATGAGGATTTACTCGGACAGAGGAGTTTACTTGTGTAGTATTCCGGTTACGCTAAGACTAGAGTACAGGGATACTAAGTAAGTGCTTATATACAACTACTACTGGGTTTTGGGAAGTCTGAGGAATGTTGTGGAAGGGTGACCCGGAACAACAGTAGTACTATCTGATCAGGGAAAACCCTGGAAAGGGGATATAGGTGAAACGGGGCACACCCGGATGGAGACTGATCAGATCTAAGTGGGATGAAGGAAAACAGAAAAGTAGGTAACGGAGCTCCGTTGTCTAAAGGCAGAATGGAGTGTTCGGACGAGTATAGTAGGGAGGTCTCATGCCCGGGTGGGTCAGCAGAGGCACTTAGGATGGGGGGAAGGTAAGCCCCTATCTGATGGTCTGGGGATAGGGGCGAGGAGAGAGTAGTCCAAGGGCAGCTTTAGTACAAAGACAAGGAGGAGAAAAACCTTACCAGGACGTCC